>VNKF01012756.1:68022-297691 GCA_008044355.1 Drosophila lacteicornis
TTCCCCCCCCCCCCCCACTTTTCTGAGTTTTTCTCGCTTAGAAGGAACGTGTTGAACACATGGCTTTAAAGTCAAAATGACGCCCAACTGCATTTTATTATACCCGGTAATCGAGGAATGCAAAGGGGTATATAAGGTTCCGGAGGAAGAGGGGTTAGTATATATATTTCCAAATTATTTACTTAACTATATATTATATAACTATTTATTTGCTCTATAAAATTAAGTAAATGTTTTTGATAATCAAAACAAACCTTAGTTTCACACAAGTTTCACTACAAGAGTTTGAGTTATAAAAATTGGGATGTGAACTCCTTATACGACTTATTTTAGTTTGCTTGCTAAATAAATCTACAAATCTAAGTGTTTATAAAAAAGTAACCTTCGTGTTTCATAATACAGATAGTGTACTATCAGATCTCGGGAACTATAAGAGCTAGAGATATAAGATTTGGGATGTGAAATCCTAAGTTGCCTTAATTTAGTATTTTTAAATAAGTTACCTCGTGTACATCTTCGGGTACTCCCAAGTCCGGACCTTCCTTCTTGTTTATTTTCCTGCGCCTATGTGTGAGTTTGTGTGTGCTTTTCTTTGGATGCATTTCTGTTTGTGGAGTCTGTTGCTGCAATTGTGGATCTGTGGATCCATCTCCATCTCCAGCACCCCGAACCAAAATAGAGGAATAAACAAAAACATTTTTAGACGATTTCATCATCGTCGTCGGCAGAAGCAACAGCAGCAGCAGAAGCAGGCTTCAAGAATAAAAGAGGCAAAAAAAGTTGAAGAGGATGATGCCGCCGCCGACGGATGCAACGCCCCCATTTTCCAGCCTCCTTTGCCACAGCCCCTCATCGACACCCTCGCCCACCCGCCTGCAACTTCGCTTGTCTTGCGTTTTCAATAATGAAAATAGCAAAATTGTTTATAAATCCCGAGCAATTGCAATTTGGTTTGATGGCGATAAGGGGGCGTGGATATTGAGGGGGCTTCAAAGGGGTGCTTGCAATATCGAGCCAACGATGCGTTCTGTAAATTGGGTTAATGCGAGCATAACGATTCGAAATCCATTGGGTGAGCTTGGGAAAACTTTTAAAATTCGCCAAGCTAAGTGATTGAAAAAAAAAATAAAAGAAAACGAGAGAAATAAGCAGGGGAAAAGCGGCAATGATAATGTGGAAAGGCTCCTCGAACAGTGCCAGAAGACATTAGGAGACGATTACCACAAGTTCAGGTCTTCAAAGAGTTAAAAGGATTTATATTTAAGAGTAACAAATAAATGGGGGTAGAAAATAACAAAGATCTTATGAGAATAAAGCTGGAAAGTAGGTTTAAAATGCATTATTCATTTATACAGAGATCGTATTTGTATAAAGCCCAGCTAATGACTATATAAATTTATAAACCTATTTACTTAAATCAATATTTAGCAAACAAACTGCCAACACTTGACTTGGCTTGCCTGGGTCCTTGATTTTGATGATGGGGGACGCCAGGAGTGTCCATGGGGGTTTTCAGTAAAAATAAATTGCCCTGCTCAATTAGCGGTTTTCCACTCTCTCTCCCTCCCTCTCACTCACTCTCTCCCCCCTCTTGACCATTATTGCATTTCTCAATTGCCTCGAGGAGACTCTCCAGGCTAAATTCTTTTCAATTTGGAGCCATCCATTTGCCAGCGGTGGGTGGGAACCGTGCTCTAGATTGATGGAGATGGGATATATATCTCTCTAGTTTTTTTTATTTTGGCTCTCCCCTACCGGCTCCCCTCTCTCTTCAATCTCTGTTTGATTAGCCAGGTGACCCCACTTCATCTCCGAGCTGCCATCTGCCTTGGTCTTAATTTCGGTTTCCTTCGTCTTGCCTGGCTGGCTGGAGGAAATCTGAGTCCGACGAGCGTCTCAAATTGTGAGAGAAGAGTTAATCGAGCTCTAAATTGTCGGCAGTCGGCAGCTGGCGGCACTACCTCCGTCGACTCATCCCATTTTATAAGTATTACCCCTTTTTATCCCAACAGTCATGTCTCCTCCTCAGTGTTACGCTTCAGCGGTGGCAACAAAACCTAATTATAATAATCAGGCAACAAGAGAACAACTTACATATGACAGCAGCAGCACCAGCACCAGAGGCACCCCAAGAGGTGGGGGCTTGGAATTGACAGAGTGGCGGAGGTTGAAATAATGGCAAGGGGTTGGCGTTGGGGGGTCAGGTTTCACGGGGACGTATGCATTGCGACTCACGGGTTTCTTTTTTCCATCAGAGATGGTGTTATAGGTAATATTTGTACGGGTTTTTATGTTTTTTTTTGTTTTATTGTGTAAACGTATTAAAATTACAAGTATTTGCTATATTTAACATATTTATAAAGATTTTTAGCCATTTCATAATTCAATTATCCGCTTTTATTTCGATTTAAATAATATATTTATTAAAAATAACTACAACTAGTCTTTGGGATATTTTTTCTTTAAGCAGAAATCATTACTTTCAAAGTAAATAGTGAGCAATCGTATTTCGCACCTGAATAATTCGATATTTGCCAACTATCGGAACTCGATTGCATCTCACGCTGCCACCACTGCCACTCACTTTACTCCTTCCTCCTTCGCTCCCTGCGCTGGCATTGTTTCAATGTCAGGTTATCTGCTGCTGCCGCTGCTGCTCCTTCCCGCGGAAGTTGCTCCACTTGGGAGAGAGTGCGTGTTTGAAGTGCCAGACACTCTCGAGTGCTGAAAGGGTCAGGGGGTGGGGCAGGAGAGGCGAGGCGAGGGAGGAGGGATTTACGCTCCTCAGACACGGATGAAGCTCTTCTCCTGTTGCAGCTGTCAGTGGCGGCAAGGAAATGCGCTAATTATGTTGTTTCGCCCCTCCAGCCACCGCCCACTCTTGCAGCGACCTTGATTGCAACAGCAGCAGCAGCAGCAGCCGCCGCAACAATGAGCAAAGTTTTGAGGTTATGAAAATGTCAACAGGAAGAGAGGAGAAAAGCAAAGTACAACAAAATATGAAATGGGAAAATTCCCCTGATTATTATTTTCTTCCAGAGATCAAAGAGTTCAAAAATGAAGTTTACAAATAGAATTTTGGATGCCACCAAATAATAACTGCATAGTTGATTCAAATTTTCAAAAAAAAAAAAAAAACAGCTCTCTCATAGAATTTACGATGTATACGAGTATACCTACAAAATTGATTAATGGACAAATAAAACTGGTAGACATCAGAAGCAACAGCAAAAAGAACAAAATTCATTGAAATTCCAGACCCAAACAAATGTTGAATAAACGAATAGTGACGACAACGATGCTTGAGGAATAACAGAATGTACAATTCCTTTTTTTTATTACATTTTCATTAGTTTAAAATTTGCTGTGTTGGTCCCTTGAGACACCGAACTAATTTGACTGCCTTTCTGGTCTGGTCTTTAAGAGGCCGAGGCCAACAGGAAAACATGGGAGGAAGCCCACAATAAAAGGGCCAAAATGTCGTGAAAACCCACAGCCACCAAGAAGATACTGACTGACTATGAAAAAACAAGACTGAGAGGAATAAAAAGAGCAAGCAACAGCAGCAGCAGACAACAAGCGGCAATAAAGTAAAAAATTATTTATATGTTACATATAATTCCGAGAAGAAAATGACGACGACGAGGAGGACGCTGCTACCAACCCAAAAGTGAACTACTTAAAGTACAAATACGGCAGCAGCGCTCTCCGATTCCCTCTCCATTTCTACGTTGCCAAGTTCGTGTCGTGTTTAAGTCCAAGTAACTCCCAAGCCCAAGCCCAAGCCCAAGCTCGATCCCAAGCCCAATCCCAATAAGATGGCGAAGGTTGCTCCGCTCCAGTCCGCTCCATGTGTTGCCAGCCAACACACTGACAGCTTTGAGAGGTTGTCTGGGAAAGGAATATGCTATGGAGGGAGGCAAAGAAAAGGCAATACATAAATAAAGGGACAAGGAAGGAAAACACTGGCAAACAACGGCGAACAGACAATGACAATTGCTGGAAAATCATATTAAAATAAAAGCGCAATAAACAACAGGCGAACACGTAAGGAGCGCACAGAAGCAGGAGCTTTTCCTTCGTCCTTCCTGCCTGCCTGCCTTCCTTCCTGGAAGCTGAACCATACCATCGAGAATCTCGAATACTGCCAGAGTTGGGTTGCGCTTATTAAGTCGCATCAAAACACTCATAAATTACTGAAGATTCCGCAGGATGAGTCTGAATAACGACAGGCATTAAACGGTGACCGCGTCGAATAAAGATTCATTAGGGAGAGAACCAGAGGCTACAGAGGGAAGATGTAATGAAAATGTTCTTAAATAATTAATAGGGCCAAGTTGATACTAAAACGATTCTGTTAATGCCTGTACAAAATGTAAATTAGTTAATAAATTAATACAATTAATATCTTAAAGATGTTTCTAAAGCCTCTTGTGGCACTCTTATTATTTTACTATTTTAGCTTTAAAGGCATTATTTAGCTAATTATATTTTTAAAGGAATGCTGTAACAGCTCTGAAAATATATAAATATATAGATATTTTTTTTTTGGGCTACCCCCAAAATTAGTGAAAGCTGTGAATGAGTTTCCCGGCAGCGCTATTTGAAGATACGATTCCATATATACCTGAACAGTGTGTCCTTCATGCTCAAATGATTTCCGTTGCTGCCACCGCTGCTGCTGCTGCTGCTGCTTGGCACAAATTTTCGCCGCTTTTCTTTGCCGGATTTTCCTACTGTCTGCCGCTGTGCTTGCAGCAAGCGTGCTCCACATATTTTCCTTTATTTCCTCGCAACACAGTCAGGTGCATTGTTGCCACTGCCACCGTGGCAACTCATAATGAGCTCGAGAGTGAGAGTGGAGCAGAGTCTTGGCCAGAAAAGAAGCTGCTGCTTCTGCTGCTGCTGGTGCTGGTGCTGGTGCTGGTGCTTTTACTGATAAAGCAGCTTGACAGCAAAAGCAGCTAAGCGGGAGAATGGCCGTGCTAAAGTCTACTAAAAGAAAATTGCATGCCATCCAATTTTTCGTGAAACAGCCGGGTCGGGGCGAAACCGGGCGGTTTTTCCTGTGTGAATTTTCATCCAGCGATGAGAAATTGCGGCGGTGTACGGGAGGCACTGGTTCGCTGCACATAATACAGGGCACACTCGATAAGGGGGAAGCCCAATGGAATGGTTTTAAAAACCAGCAAGAAAGGGCATACCTTTTCGAGTTCCTAATTGTTTTTGGTAGCTTTTCTTGGAACTCCCTTAGAGAATCCCAGTGTCTACGGGTGGCAGTCTCTACTGTACCATATTATGTGGCTAAATCTTTGGTACCAGCGACGTCGGCAGCTTGGGAAAGTTCACTTTTGTTTTAATTGCATCTAACAAGTGATTATCGCTTGTATGCAAATCTGTGGAAGGAAGGCGGCACCGCTCACCACGCCTTGGATCCATCTCGAAGCCAGCTCTCAAAGCTCTCAAAGCATATGGGGAAAATCATAATAATAATTATTATTATAATAATAATAATGTGCAATCAGAAAAGGGAAATGCAACCCGCAAGTTTTTGGAAATTCTCTAAATATGTGGAAAATGATTTTCAGCTCGTTGAATGCAATTATCAGAGTAAATTAATTTTTGTATCGGAAACCTGTTGTATTAATGAAAATGTATGCAGATTAGAAATCTAAATGCCTTCAATTAGTTTTACTTGATATCGCTAATGTGCGGAACTTGTAAAATAATTTATTGTAAAATCATGGCGAGAATTGAAGTATTTAATCGTTTAAATTGCCGGCTTCCTTGTATTATTTATTACCTGTCCGCCGACGACAAAAATAGATAAATATTCGATCGTCGTCTGTACTAAATCCATAATTGAATCGAAGAGACAGCAAACAAACATCTTTCCGTTGGCTATTTTTATCGCAGGTCTCAGTTACAGGCTAACGATGGTGGCCAATGGCCATTTGCCTTTAGGTCAGAGCAACAATGTCAGCGCAAAAAATATTTTTACAACTGCCTCTAACCCATGGCACGGCGCTCCCTCCACTGCTCTGCCTCGTGTCTTGTGTGAAATGGCAAACTAAATGCTTTCCAGCGGCAGCCAAGGGCCCAACACACACACAGCATCCATAGCTCCGAGTCTAGGGCAAGAAAAAAATTCGAAAAAAGGCAGAAAAAAGTTGTACAAAAAATAAAAAAAAATAGATGGAAAAGAACGTGAAAATCAATAAACTCTGAACTTAAGTTTTTTGAACTTTCTTGTCCGAGTTGTCGGGCAATTCATTGTCATAGATACATATGTACATGTATGCTCCGGGATGGAGATATTTGTGGGGTATAACCGATAGATCAGTCTTTATAAAGCGGGTTTTTTAATTAAAAGGAAAAGATTTCCTTTCATACTCTATAATTTATAAAAATCAAACAAAGAATCTGAATTCTTAGCCAAATTTATGGCTTCGGTTAAAATAAAATTTGGTTCGTGTTCAGAAATTGATTCCCATTTAATAAGTTACTGTCAGATCAAGCCAGTATTTTTATACTAGAATATATATATAAAATCTATAATCTATATATATAAAATCTATTAAATTGTTTTTCTTATTTTATTTTATATATTTTATAGTTTTTTCTTCGTATTTACTGTTTTTTTTTGTATATTTTTATACCTAATTTAAAATAAAACCCTCTTTAAGTGGATTCCAACTTCGCTTTCGTTTACTTTGAGTTTAAACTCCTTTTATTTTATTTTTATTTTTCCTTTGTTTAAATTCCTTAAGTTAATTCAGTTTCGAGTCGAGTGGAACATTTTTTTTTGGCAAACGACACTGGCTTCGCCTTCGCCCTTCTTTCCGTTGGAGTGCCAAGAATTTTCCGAAATGTCATTTTAATAGTTTGGCCACCACTTCCACTTCCACTTCCACTGCCACTCCCCTTGCTGGGCTGTGCTGTCTGGTCTCGCTCAGTTAGTTTGTTGGTAGTGACTAGTCCTATTTTGGCCATTTGTCGCATTCCAAACTTTTTGCATGGGGATTCAATAAGAAGCTGAGCCGAGCCCCCTTTCCGAGGGATTTACACAAGTCCAAGTTCCAAGTTCCAGCAGCTTCATTGATTCCGGAATGGGTTTTTCCTGTATTTTTCTCTCTCCCCGCCCAATACAATAGTTCAAAGTCAGTTGAGCTGGGGAATTAGTGTTTGAATAATGTCTTAATTCCCTTTGGACCCTTTTTGTAGCCCCACGCTCTTAACCCTAACCGCCCACTTAACCCCTTCTACCAATAATAATACTAATACGTGCGTTAACTCAGCCACAGTGGCTTATAGCGAAAAATCAGGGCAGGAATTTAAGGCGAAAGGGGAAAGGGAGCGGGTGAAAATCCAAATAAAACGGAATAGAACAGGACAAGTGATAAGTGCAATTTCTCACGTGACAAGGACAGAGGGACACGGAGGCGGAGAGACGCGGATTAGGCGAGCGACCAGCGACAGCAATGAAATTTATGAGACGTGTCAACGACTGCTGCTCCTGGCTGGCTGGAGGGAAATGCGAAAAGTGGGAGGAAAATGGGGTGTAAAATAGGGAGGAAAATAGTTTGGAAAATATGGAGGAATAGAGGAAGAAATGATAGGGCAGATAAAACTATTGCGCGGGCGGCGGGGTGTTAGGGAAAAACTGCATTTGATAAACGACAAAAACGTCAGCTGGACAAAACAAAAGTGAAATGAAATGAAAATGTTATGATATGTTGGCTTTGTGTTAAAAAAAACCTCTTAAATATAATATGGGAATGCAGAAAAATCTCGAAATAAATATAAAATTAATCAGGTATAAGAAAATAAGGTCGGTAATTAAAACAAGATTATTTTTTACAATGTTTTCTTTTATTTAAATATATTTATCAGCATTATATAGTTTCCTCATCTTATTGTTTGAGTTCCCTAGCTACTATTATCCATAACATAACAGCATAAGCTCACAAACTTTCAAAGAACTTACATCACTAATTAATTCCCTTGAGCGTAAGTAAATTTTATTTGTAAAAAAACTTATCTTGCTTGTAATTTTGCTTTGTTTATATTTCCCTTTTTGCTATCAAACATCATTCTGTATGTACGTAAATTGAAGCCTAATTCCATGTTTTTACTAGTTTCTGCTTTGGGAATATGGAAAGAACAAAACAATTGACACTTGAAAACTCCACTTGGTTTTTCGTTCCAGTTTTTAAGTAATTTAAGGCGTCACATGTGGCTTTATCCGGGTGAAAAGAGGAGGAGTTTTCCCTACCGTCCACTATATAGATTTTTTTTGTATAAATTATTCGCTTCTTGACTCGGGAAATCTCCCACAACCCTCGGGGAAATGCGACCGCACCACGCCTCACTGCAGTTGATGTCTATAATTACTGAAAATCTCCCCCAGCCCTCTCCTCGCTGTCAACTATTTTTGGGGTGAACGTTTTTATTATTATTGAAAATTTGCTGCCCATTTATCTTTGGGTTCCTTAATCCCGCCCGCTCCATTGTTCGGTTCTAAATATTCGAAGGCGAACGTGAATGAGAGATCATTAACATGCATGTGCCGCCCATTTATAGGGGCGAAAAAAAAGAGAAGGAAAATAGGCGAAGTAGAAAGTGTAATAGAAACTGTTTTGGGAAAATCCGGAAAGAAAACGGGAAATAATTGAACAAATTAAGGCTTCATTTTTGGTTTATTTAAAAGTAATTCCAAAATCTGATTTAATGTCTAAACTTGCCAAGAAGTTAACCTGAGGATAACCCTTGAAAACACCCAAAAGTAGGCAACGAATTCCGCCTGGCCTACTTTCAAGCACCTTTTGCCAGAGATTTGAAATCACGTCTAATAAAATTATATTACTTATACACAAGAGAATAACTCTCGCACACACATCGCATTCGTATTCGCAGGAATGCTAACATTTTCCTTTACCAACTCTCTCGCTCTGAATCTCCAAAAGCCACACGAAACTTTCAAGAAAATGTTGGCCAAAAGTTCCCACCTAGCATAATTTATTTACACTTCTAAGTTTACAATTCCTGAAACTATTTTTCAGCCCGGCAAATGCACAAACACATGCGAGAGATGTATGTGGGTTAAAAGACTGGCTGGAAAAGGGGTGAAGCGAAAGAAATCAAGTTGAATTGTTTGTGCGGGTTAAAGTTTGATTGATGTGCCGTGTCCCGCGTGCAGACAACATGAAAATTAGTTGAGAGACTCTCTCGAAAGTTGAATGTGGGGAATATGGGATATGGGATATGGGATATGGAATATAGAAATGGGGGTTCCAGAGCCCGCTCTCAGAATGATTGACGGTTAGGCAAACGAGCGCTGGGCATTCTTGAAACGCGTTAAAAACGACCCACAACAAAAAACAAAATAGGAGAAACAAACTGCCATGTTGTGTAAGTTGATCTATGGGCTGTGAGTCATCGATGTATCAAATTGTTGGGATACTTCAAACGAAAGGGAAAACCCTAATAAAGGAGCATGTTTCAAGTGGCAACGAGTTTGCTTTATAAAATGCACTAAAATCAAGAGGGTTAACTAGAAAATTTTAAAGAATTCCTTGACCTTAACTTAGGGTTTTCAAATGAATAGAAATTTGAGTTGAAAATCTCTCTTATTTATGTAAATGTACAATAATATAGGGATAATATTTAAAGTGCCAAGAGTGGCAAGAGTTTTCCTTAGAAAATTCACCAAAATCAAGCAGCAGAATTAGAAAATTCAGGGAAATGTGTTGACCTCAAGTTGAGGGTTTCAAATTAATATAAATTTGAGTTAAAAAACTCTTATATATTTGGGAATTTATAATACTAAATTAGGTAAAAATTACACTTCATTTTGGAGAGCATGTTAAAGAGGATTTTTTTAGCAGAACGCTGCACTTTTTACTCATTCCCTTTCTTCATTTTTAAATACCTAAAAAAAAAGAGGAGAAACTGAACCCAAAAAAGGAACCCCTGTAAAGGCAGGCGATATCAACAGGATCTAGGGGCATTTAAAATCACTTCCCCCTGTAATCCCTGCTTGTGTCCTGCAGCCTTTTCAGCTCATCTTTGGTTTATCCCTCAGCCGAGTAGGATATCAGATTCAAGTGTGTGTTGTGTGTGTTTTGTGTATGTTGTGTGCTTTGAGGGGAGATGACCTGACCCGAGGACCACCCAGAAAACACGCCCACTTGAGCCCATGTGTGTGTACGAGTTTTATCATTAGCTTGAGTTGTCGCCCGACGAGGAAGTTGCTCGCTCGCTCCTTGGGTGTCTTGTCCTGTCTGTCCCCTGTGTGTGTGCGTGTGTATGTCTTGCATCATTGGACAAACAAATGCAGCAACAAAAGCCGAGGCTGCGGGTTGCAATTGCTGCATGCGGCATACGGCACACGGCTAGCTGGCTGGCTGCACGTAAGACTCAAGCCCAAACGGAGGCTGACACAGTTTCCTGTCTGCCTGCAGCACTTGAGTGCGTGTTGCAAATTGAGCGCATCACTAAAAACAGCAGCAGCAGCAACAGCAGCATCAACAGCAACAGCAGCTGCCACACATTTAGTTTTCGCAGCAGCCTCGCCAAGGAGAGGGGTTAAGGTGAAGGGAGAAACGAGAGATGGTTGAAGAGCGGAGAATTCCGCTGACGATGTATCGCTTAACGTATGGTTTTTAGCAACAGATCCTAGTAAAAACATAATAATAATAGTATAAAAATTAGCTTCATAATAATTAATAAACTTACCGATAAAAGGGTATTTTGTGAGCTTTAAACCATTGAAATATTTACTAAATTTGAAAGTAAGCTAAAATACCTGTTAATAATTTAAAAAAATATATTATCTACCTTTTCCCCATGGAATATTTATTCGAAACTGATATATGAACATGTTTTTCTGCCATCCCTGGAGGCTTGGGCAAGAAGGTCGTCCGACCTGCAACTGCCACAGCATATCAAGTGTCCGATATATGGAGAAGCCATGCAAAATGGAATTCGCGGTGGGCTGCGCATGCGCAGAAAACCACAAAAGCCAATTTCATGGGGGTAGTGGCTAGAGGGGCAGGTAACAAAGCTAACCTTCGACCAGAGCAAAGCTAAAGCAAAGCCCGAGCGTGCCAGAGACAGCGACAGCGACATGCATGTGTAGATTCCACCTCATCTCCCTAAAAACAACACCAACACCAGCACCAGCGCATCCATCCTAACCCTTGCCCATGTTGTTTCCCTCTCGATGATGGCAATTTAACGCCTGCTTTGTTTGATGGCAGGACAAATGGCAGTGGGGACACCTTGCCGCACCTGGGCACAGCGAGAAAATAAACTATCACAGTCAGCGGGAACTCAATCTTTAACTCACTTAACAGTTTATTTAAGAATTTTTAAACACTAAACAATTAGAAATATAAGAGACAAAGAAAAGGAAATAGCCTATTAAAGACTCAAGCCAAGTTCCAGTATCAAGGCAAGACCTTAAATGTCCAAGAAATACATAAATTATTTAAGATATCAGCTTGTAAAGACAATTTTGCCCTCAGGGAACTCCTATTTGGAGCATTATTAATTTGTCTCAGTGCCTCGTCGTTCGGTCATCATGGCAACGCCTCTGGGCGGCGGTTGACGGTAGGCGGTAGGCGGTAGCCTGTGGCAAAGCGTCATTGACTCGGGCTGAAACCAAACAAGGGCTCAACAACTAGAACAACTGGGCAACAGCGAACACACGGTGTTGTCGCCATTGGAGAGACGGCCACTCATCAACACCATCCATCCGCACTTAGCAAAGTACCCTCATCCCCATCATAGAAATCGACATTATTCGCACGAGGGACACCCGATGGACACCCGGTGGACGAGGCCTAGATCAACAAGCGAGCGCCGTGTGTGGGGTCAGAGTGCTGCAGTTGACCAATTGATTGGCATCCTTAGCGGTTTCAAGATTGTTGTCCCAAAGCTGCCTGTCAACAAACGGGCTTCAGTGGTCTTGGAAGTACAGTTGTGCCTGAAATTAGAGGGTATACATGCATAAATTACACTGATATATATATTCGGATAGGTTAGAAATGAGATTTTGGTATACAAAGTGTGTTATTTAATTCTAATTTCTGCATTAGAGACCATTTTGTGGCTGTTTATTTGCTTAGTTGAGCTGAACTCGAATTTGTTCATGCTAATTCTCCACCAGACACAATTTTGTGTTTATTTACCTCTTTGTAAAAACTAAACTCGAATCTTTGTATCCCATTTCTCCGTTAGACATCAATTTATATAAATTTGAACTAAGGGGCGTTATTTCTCCATTAGACACCATTTTGTACATGTTTATCTAGGCTAAACTCGATTCTACTTTTGTTATTTCTCAGTCAGCTAAAATTTGTCTGCATTTTGAACTACAGAATAATTAAAAACCTACATTTTCTTGGCTTGTGTAATCATAGTTGTTTACCCGTTCAAGTTTTCATTCAAGTTTCGAGTGCTTACAAAATAATCAAACCTGAATTGAGTTTCATTAACTGAGAGTACTTCAAGTACCCCTCATATTTCCCTGCTCAATTAATTTATTTAATGCGCCGCCTTTGTGTCCCTTCTGTGTGTGTAGGTGAAAAGAAAAACTGTCACAATTTCAGGCATCCTGCACTCGAATATTAATTTGTTTGAGAATGCCTAATTATTTCACTTTCGACGAGACTCCTCTATAGTTAGGGCAATGGCCAATGGCCATGGTCCATAAAATGTATCTCCTTTGATGTTCCCAGAGCTGGGAATGTGTAAACCAATTAAATTGTGTTTATTGGTGGCCAAAATGTATGCAAGTACCACCTCATGCATATGTTATTGTATATCCCTGAATAATTTACTCACAACCCAGGAATCATCGGAGCTGGCACAGTTGTGTGTCTTTGGCGACAGACGCAGACCCAGGCAATTTCTCCTCCTTTGATAATTGCTCGTGATATCATTGTTACACCATGAATCTATGCATACAAATGGCAAATATTTATGAAAAATAATTTACCCAACACAACTGCTGGGCTCCATTGGTGGTGGCAGGGGAGAGTGTGTCCAAAAAAGTGTAAAATATGGCAATGTCTGTCTGCATTGAAAACGAATTTATAATCCCGCAAACCGACCCAACCGACCAGGAACAACAAAATGTACTTGTAAGGGGTCAAAAAGTGGGGGAAAGCTAAGGGTTTGCTGGAAACTCTGTTATTCTTTCGGGGTATCCCCGGTTCTTGGAGAGGTGCCCTAAAATGTTTTTAATTAAAAAGGTTTATTATTCGAGTTCTGAAATTGACAACTACTACCTTGTTTTTTAAATTTTGTTCTCATAATTTCAGAACCTCTAGAGGGCATCAAATATTCGTGTTGATATTATTCCTCTTTTGGTCCTTGTATTGTTTCATTTCGGTGAACTGAACGCCACTACACAAACCCCTTGAGCTTCTCGAATTCAGTTTTTGGTTCGATTTGTGTCGGCAAATTAAATAAAATGCAAATAAAAATTGAGAAAAAAATTGGAAATGTATGTTTTAATACTTTTTACGCAAAATGAAATAATATGCGAATGTTTTTATATATTAAAGCTGCAATTTATTGTGCGCCCTCTGTGCCATATTGTTGTAGTTTCTGCTCGACTTCCTCCACCTGGAGCCCTACTTGCTCCAAAACTGAAACCTGAAAGGCGAAAAATAAAAGTAGACAAGAGTAAGGGAAAAAAGCCCACACAGAAATGGGAAATAAAATGCAAGTGCAATCGATCTCGATATATATATTTTCCATTCGGCTTTTGTTTTTTGCCCTCCCTTCGACCGCCCTGTGTGCCATAAATCAAACATTTTCATCTTTAAGCCCTTCGGTTTATGCCAAAGCTGTACAAATCGAGCCTCTGAAATGGTTTGGTTCGGTTCGGGGTGCGAAGCTTTTAAGTAAATCCGGTTAATGTTCGATTCGGCAACTCAATGGTTTTATCGTGCGTTGATTGCGGATTTGTGTATGCATATACTCGTATTGCGTGTTGTGAAAAAATGCAGTGTGATCTTGCTTATTAAATCAGAATTTTTAACTGCATTGCTGTGCACTTATATTGGCTCTCTCTCTCTATCTTTCTCTTTGTGTATTAAAAGCCGCTACTGTGCGGCCAGCAGCTAACTCTTATTCCGCTTGGACTTGCAGCCATTGACCATAATTAAATTCCTCGAATGCTGCTGCTGTCTCCAGCCAAGGCATTGACAACATGAACTAAACTGTCTTTTCTTCTTGGCCTTTTCCCTTATTGCAGATGCCAATCCGCAGCCGCAGCAGCAGCTGGTTCCTCCGCAGCAGCAGCAACAGCACCCACAGCCCCAGCAGCAGCAGCAACTCCAGGCACCACGATTCACCACCCATCCGTCGTCATCGGGGTCGATTGTGAGCGAGGGCAGCACCAAGATACTACAGTGTCATGCGCTGGGTAAGTCCAAGAATATATTACAAAATACACAATAAGGAGAAGCGGACATATGGAGATACTGGCCAACGGACTTAGGGACACATGGAAATCCGAACATAAGGATGCACGGACTCATGAAATTTCGAATATCCTAAATGAAATACAGTTCAGACCTTTTACCTTTTCTCCTATATCATATGATCCATATTCTATGTTATATTCTAAAGCTCAAGCTAAGCTCAAGAAAAATTATGTTTTAATATCATAAAAATAACCATTTATTTGTTAAACTGTTGATATGATATAGCAGAAATTTCAAAATCACCAAGTATCGTTTATGCTGTCAAAATATCGATAACATAGATACAAAATCGATAACATCTTGCAATTTTGAAGAAAAATTTTGATTTGATTAATTAATATCGAAATAAAGCTCAGAAGATTTACAAAAATAGATAATATCGATTTAAAATCGATAATATTAATATAAAGTCGATAATATCGATATTAAATCGATTACTGATTTACATTTAATTAAATTTTACACTGAATACGAAAAGAAATATTTATTTATTAAAAAAAAACCTAATGAGTCATAACCAGCCTAAAAAATACGAATACGAAGAAAAAAGCATTTTAAAATTAAAATGAAAATAAGCTAAACAGAAGCAAATTCTGACTTAAGAACCAAACAAGAAAAAAACTTCTTAAAAATAATCCCTGATAACAACTTTAGTTAGCTGAGAATAACAACTTACGAGCGAAAGGCTCTAACTAACTTATCTTAAAAATCGGCTCGGCCAATAAAGTGTTTACAAAACGCACTATGGCCCCACGAACGCACAAGCCGAATCAAGTGCGAAGGATGGAAGGATAATAATCCGCCATAAACACATTTTATTGTGACCGCAGCAGTGTGACAACATAATGCCCGCCGTGGGCAATGCCGTGAGGAGCTATAATGCCCCGGCGAGAGTTCTAAACGTAACACTTGTCCCTCAAAGCGCCTGACAGCTAAGCTGAAAGCGTGTCCTGCGGGAGGCGCCAGAGGATGGGGAGGACGAAAGAGGGAGGGGTGTGTAAAATGAAACCATAAACGAAAACACTTTTTCCTTCCGTCGCCGGGGCTCGTGCGCGCTTTTGAAAGATAATGAAGTAGAAAAACAATAACTTTTATGAGGTTTCCCTTCAGCTGGCAGGCCGGCTTTCTTGTCCTTTTCCGAATCCCACCCAATCCCCAATCCCAGTGCCGCCACTACCCACCAGTTCCACGCCAATCCCAAGACGCGTCCGCCGCGTAATCCTTTGAGCGCTTTAGGGCGTGTACTGTCCAGAGTCGGGACGAGGGCGACGGCTGGGTTCCCAGGGTTCCAGGTACCCCGAGTTCCAGGTACACGTAATGTTTCCTCCCGGCGCTTTTTGCCCGCCCGCTGCATTTGACAGTTTCAAGTATCGGTTTCATATTGTTTTCGGCCGTAGCCGTGTGGCCGTCCCCGAAAATGAGCCGAAAAAGCTAAAAGAATGAAATGTTATGAACTTACTTTGGGGCCATCCTTCGTCCTACGTCCTTTGGCCGCTCGGCTGGCTTCTGCTGTTTACAGCCTTTTTTGGGTCGAGACAGAGGGACGTTTCGAAGTCCCGAGCTTGTGTTTTATGGCCGGCGGATTCGCAAAATTAGTCGTGAAAATGTCCGTGTCTCGGGGTGAGTGGGCGGTATATAGAGTGGGAGTATATATATTCATTGTTTGTTGTATCTTAATTGGCAAATTACAGCTAAAGGGAATATTGGCAGCAGCAGGCTAAACGCTAGTTAAAAGCCAAACTGGTGACCCCTAAATTTAATGACCGGAGTCAGGTCAAATGGTGATCTAAGCAATCGACCTTTGAGCCGTGTGTCAGATTAAGTTTTAATGGTTATATTACCTTAAATTTGATCTGCCTTTTGATATTTGGTTTAACGAAATAAATAAAGATATCAGTGCGGAAAGTAAGGGTGCCAAAAATTAAAGAAAAACTAAATAAAATTGAATCTGTGGTTACTATAAAGTAAGAAAATATAATAAAGTAAAACTTAAGGATAAGTAATAACTTAATATTATTTTTTAAATGGATTAATTCTATAAAATTAAGAAGAATTTCAAAGATTTAAATGAGATAAGTGTGACCAGCTTTCATTTTACTAATCTAATCTAGAATATGGGTCACACTATGTAATTAATTAAATGCACTATAACACATTTTCTATAATTAAGAATATATATACAATAAAATGAGTTTATAGGATAAAAGATAACCCAATATTTTGTATATGGGTTTATTCTATTAAATTAAGAAGAATATTGTATAAATCCAATGAGATAGGTGTGGCCAATAAAATACATTATTCGTTAATATTTTCTTTCCGCAATTTAATTGTTTAAACCATAATTAGTAAGCCAGTTTAACTTTCCCAAAAAAAAACAAAACAAAAAACAAAAAAAATAAGCCTTCCCCGAAAATAAGTGATTCTGGGCGTTTTCCGACATAATCGCTGCTGGTTTTCTGGCCTTTTGAGAGGGCCCAAAAAATGCCTCAGGTTGTCGCTTGAATTTTGATGCACATTTGAGTAGCAAAAACACACGCACACACGCACAACACACAAGCGGCAGGTTGTTGTGTGCGCATTTATGGGGATCTATGCAACGGCACCCAAGAGCCGTGCACTTTGCATAAGCTGCAAGCGGGACACCCAAAAAAAAAGGCGAGAGAGAAAAAACAAGGGAAAAAATTGCATTGCAAAAAAAAAAGGGAAAACGGAGAGTGAGGAAAAAAAGGAAAGAAAAAATAAAAACAAATGCAAATCTCTTTAGCTGCTCTTTGGCGTTTGTTGTTGCCACACACACACACACACACACACGGACACACGCACGCCACAACAAGCGACGGCGTTCGCGCTTTCAGTCACTTTGGCGGTTTTAGCTGTCATCACATGCACATATATCCATCCTCCGTCCTCCAGCCCACTTGAAGTTAGTTCCTGCCACTAAAAGGGAGGCAGATGAAGAAGATTTCCCCCCTCATACCATTTTCAGTGCTTCGGTTGCGATTTTTCTTCTTTTTCGCCGTGGCCATGGAGGAGGAGGAACTCTCAAGTAAAACAAGTTCCCATCACTCTCTCTCTCTCTCTCTCGGCAGCTCCAGTCCATTCTGGCCCTGCTGCTTACGTTTGTTCCGCATTTTTTGCCGCGACAATCATGAAAACAACATAAGAATAGTCCAGGGATTGGCGGGGAGGGAAACTTTCTTAGGTGGAAACTACTGGAATACCCTGGGAAATATAGGGGAAAAACTGAATTAGATAAAGAAAAAATTCAGGCAAGAAGTTAGGAACCATAAATAAATTAAATACAGAATAAAGAGTACAAACTCTATGTGGAATCTATATAATAAAAGTATGTACTAGAAAGGAGTTTGGAACCTTAAATAAACCAGAAGGAAAGACCATAGAATACCCATGACTAAGTTCCAAGAAGTCAGAGCTTACAAGTAGTTAGGAACCATAAATAAATAAATATAATAAATAAATAAATAAAATACAGAAATAAGAGTAAAACCTCCAAGTGGAAACTATATAAACTAACAAGGAGTTAGGAACTTTAAAAAAACAAGAACTAAAGACCAAGGAATACCCAGGCCTAAGCTCCTAGAAATCAGTGATACCTATTTTTCCAAGTGTTATCCTTATAATAAATATATGTTTAATGGCAATATCCTGTAAAAGGCAAGGAGTTGTAAACCTAACAAAAAAAAGAGAACAACGATCATACAAAAAAAACATTGCATACTTTCCATAAGTATATTTGTTGTATTTATTTGTATAGAAATATATCGAAGCCATGCAGAATCCCAGGTGGCCAAAAATTATAAAAGAACAGAAATGTAATTACAGGATAGTTGTGAAAAATATTTTAAATTTTAATTAAGTTGTTTGAGTTTTAATTCAGGTAAATACCAAACCCTATATTCCCGTTTTACCGCCGCGGCAGTGGCAGCATAAAAGCTAAGCAAAATGTGTGTGGAATTGTTTCTGGCCAACAAAATGAAATGCGATGAGGCCGCATTAGAGAGTGAGAAAGAGCGAAAGAAAGCAGAGAGAGAAGGCGAATATGGGGCTTCTTCTACTCTTTTTTTTTCTTGGCAAATGTAGCGCATTCACTTGCAACAAAGACTTTTTTTTTTTATGGCAACAACAAAAGCCGCCAAAGCTGTTTTCAGTGGCAATGCTGTGCAAGCCCAACATGTGTCGAACAAGGCGAAAAAAAATATAAAAAAATAAAGGTATGGCAGAAAAAAAAAAGGAGAAGAAAAAATGCATTGCTAGAAGAAACCGAAGAAGGAAAGGGGCCAACACAGTTTGGAGACACACACTTGGCAGCGAGACGTGTGCGTGGTTAAAGCCTTTCTTCTACTTCTTTGCCTTTCTTCCACTGCTTCTAATTCTTTTCTTTTTTCTTTTTAAAAGAACAAAATACTAGAAAAAATAGAAGGTAAACTGTAAAAATTGCAAACTATTGTTTTTGTTGCAGCCTTTTGTCGCAATGTTGTTTCCTTTCTACTCTCTCCGCTCACTCCTTTTCCCTCACTGCTGCTGGCCGTATATCCTGTTGTTTACCCACAGAAAGAGACAGCTACAAAACCAGGGAAAGAAATAGAGAGAGAGAGCAAGCGATATGCCTATATGCAGCTCGTGTCGTCATTTAGACTAAAGTGGATGGCTTTGCTTAATGTGTTGTGAACGACCAAGAATACGATATATGTACAGGCATCATCAGCAGCAGCAACAGCAACAGCAACCATAATAACAACAGCGGTCGTTCTGCGAAAATATTCCTGAAATGGAGAACCAAGAGATATTCCCAGACAAAACAAGGATATTGTGTTTACTTAAAGATGAACACGTACTCCGTCCAAAGGAAAGTGTAGACAGTTAATGAAAAAATTGCAGAAAATACCTGGGCAAAGCAAGGGAAAAACTAAATGGCAAGCCTTGCCTTACAGATGCAAATTGGGTTTTTTGTTTTTCTGAGAGGTATTTGCCAAAGGCAACCTTTGCCAGGGAAAATAACTACGGTTTCAAGGCGGCATTGTTTGTAATCAAAATGAACTACATATTTATTATCATAATTGCCCTCTTTAAGGACCTTAGTTTGTCTCAGTGCTCGCCCTTGGTCAAGCAAGAAAACGCAATTTTACACGGTGTCATTGTAGCTTTTCTTATTTTGCGGCGTTGCCAACACAATAGAAAAAAAAAAAAACTTAGAGACGGACGCCGAAGGGTTGGCGGCAGGGTGTGTAAACAAAGGCAAATGCATAAAAGTGAAATGTGCAGCTAAAAAGCGCAGCAGCAGCAGTAGCAGCAGCAGCAGCAACAAAGCGAAAAAAGCCTTTCAGGCACTTTTAAAGTTTACTTCGCTTCAAGTGCTACAAAACTGCACACAAAATTCACCTTAGACGAAAGACAAAAAAGGAAATAAATAAAAAATATAAAAAGATTTTTCGTGTCTCGTTTGATGTTGTTTTGTTGTTGGCTGGTCAGGTCCAAAGGCGTCAGCGCATTGCACTGTGCATAATTTAGCAAACATGTGCCAGAGTTGCCACAGAACAATAAAAACAAAAACAGACAGAGATGGAGAGAGAGAGAGAAACTCTAAAGGCAAATTAAAATTGTGTAAGACAAGCTGTGGAAACACGTGTAAAATAACAAAAGAAAAACATATAATATATACAGGAGATGTGCAAAAAGTAACACAGCAATTCAGTTCACTTTGAGGCAAAATAAAAGAAAAATAGCCACAGATCATGGTCAGTATGAATAATGATTTGCATAGTTAAATGCCACGAAACTAGTTGTCAAAAAAAACTATACTTTCTTTAGGAAAAGTGGAGACAAATTATACACAGAATTTAGATTGAAGTAGAAAGTGAAAAACTGAAAAACTCATATTATTATCAATAGAAAGTATAATAATTACTATTTACTTTGGTATTATTAGATTATTACTATTAATGATATGTTCTTTGATATTCCTTAATAGAAAATGTTTAATGTTTACTATAAAAATAACGCTAAAGCCTGAAACCCTCAGCTTAACGTAACATGTAAAAGCCAGCTTTAAACTATTTAAGAGCCCGCCTGGTTCGAACGGGTTAAAGAGCCCCAATTTTGGGTCGCCAAACGTGGCTTTCGCTTGTTTCCTTTGTCCGGATTTTAGACCAACCTCTGAACTCGAATGAAATCCAACGAAAAACCGACTGACTGACTGACTGACCGACTGCCGGGACAAAGGCTACGCACTGTGTGTGTGTGTGTGTGTGTGTATTTTTGGTGGAATTTAGGCCACCCAGGATGAGCTGATCGGATATCTTTCGGGTCGAGAGTTGTGTCCAAGTTGACGGATTGGCAAATGGACCTTCCCTTCCCTCTAAAGAGAGAGTAAAGAGAGTGCGCTTGACAAACATCGAGGGCATCGGAGTTATGAATGCCGCTAGCAGACCAGACTTTACCCAACTACCAACTACCAACTACCAACTTCCGACTCCCAATTCCCCTTTTCCCTTTCCTGTTTTGCTGCTTCTAAATGCAATTGATTTCGCGTGGAGCTTTCGATGGGTTTGCACTGGCCACAAATCAAACAATTTCCGAGCGCGGAGGGAGTCCCCCTTTTTGCTTTACACACAGCGCATCCTGAGAGCGCCATAAAGTTGTGCATACAAATGCAATTTGTTGCGTTGCGTCGCCTGTTTATTGAATTTATTTATATGCTTAGACACTGACTGGTTGATTGATTGATTGACTAACTGATTGACTGACTGGCTGGCTGACTAGCTGGCTGATTGAGTGGCATTTGGCTGCTGTGCTCTACTGTGTGTGGTTGTGGCAAACCGCAAAGAAAAAGCAGCGGAAATATGGCGATGACTTGAGATGTAACTGAAAAAACTTAGCACACTTTTGCGGGCTGAAAGGGCTAAAGAAAGCATGAATTTCAAAGAGAATAAATCGAAGAAGCAGTAGTTGTGCAACTTTCAGCTTCGGTTAAAGGCATTTTGACATTTAATTTAAGTTGAGGTCTAGACTATGAACTTAAATTGTATGCTTTTAGTTAAAACTTGAAAATATTCAAACAAAGCCCTAATACTTATTCAAAATTTTACTTTTGATATAATTTCCATTAAATAAAGCTGTCAGCAAGTGTTATTTACTTTATTTTAAACGCATTTTATGCCATAACTTGACCCTGATTGGTTCAAAGTAATTGCTAGCCAATGAAATTTGTTTCTTTTTAATGAAATTTTCCCATTTGGGATTAGGTTTACCAAAGTCTTTTCCTTTTCACAACCAGAATTGACTCTTCGAGGCCGCTCTTCCCAAGACTCCCAAGAGAATGTAAATTTCAGCTTTCCTTGGCTTCCTTCATTTTCATGGGCATTCTTTTTTTTAGCAGTCTTCTTTTTTTTATTTTTGGCTTGCCTTAAGTTTTTTCTCACACTTTGTGTGCTTGCTTGGGTTTTGGACTGACAGTGACTTTGTATGGCTTGGGCTTAAAGGATTTTTGTCAGTTTAGTTATTAAAAACTCATTACACACACATACTCTCGCAGTGGCACATGTGCTGGCACTGAGAGAAATCGGTGATAGAAGAAATTTTAAAGAAAATACATTTTAGATACCATTTATAACAGAGATACAAACTTAAAAATTATATATTGCTTGACACTAAAATTCCCAATAGGCTTTAGCTGTAAACTAGTGGTAACCAACCTAAATGCTAAGGTCGGTCAGCATCGGACACTGATCAAGGAAATGGTGGTCCTCTCCTGAAACAGAAGAAAATATACAAATATTGAAAACAAACGTCTTCTTTTGCACTAAAATTTCCAACTGGTTCTAGCTGCAAACTAGTGATAACCACGTTAAATGCTAATCTGATGATGGTATTGTGGCTCTTTCGTGAAACAGAAAAATTCTAATAATTGCTGGTTCGTTCAATTTTGTGTGTGTGATCTTTGCGTTGACTTTTTCGCAGTGTCTTTCTCCAGTTAGGGTCCGTCTGGGACACTCGCCCCTCTCGCTGTCTCTTTCTGTTTCTCCTTTTCTCCATCTTTCCCCTCTGCTTATTGGGCTTTCGCTTCGATTTAGCGCTGACACATTTCGCTGGAGAATGTTTGTTTCTTCGCCTTCTTTGTATTTATTCTTTTTTTTTTTTTCGCTCTCTCTTCCTTTGCTGTTGACTAACGGCACTCTGATGTGTGAGCTTGCTCGTCCTTGTGCCATGTGTGTGTGTGTGTGTGCGAGTGTGTGCTCGCTTGTGTCCATGTGTATTTGCCTTACAATTCCCCAAATTGTAATTTTATAGCAGCGTCATTGCCCAAAATGCTCAAATAGACTTTTGCCTTTTGGTCCTTTTTCCTTCTTTTTGGTTATTTTTCTTTTTTTCTTCTTGTGCTGCTCTACCCCTTCTCCATGTCCATCCTTGTGTGCTTTCTTATCCTTGGATATTTTCTCGGCTTCTTCTCTTTTTTTCTTGTTTTTTTGGGCCAACACTTGAGAAACTTTTGGCCGCCTTCTCTCCAGCTATTCTCAAGTTGATTCCATTTGATTCCTATTCTCGACTGGTAGTTTCCAGTTTCGCTTCTAACTCGGCTCAATTCGATTTTGTCTGCAAACTGAATGAAGTGAATTGCATTGCCATTGGCCACGTTTGGTCCTGGTTGTTACCCTGTACTTACAGGGGGATCCGATAGGTATGGATAGGTATCTAGGGATAGGGAAGAAAGTAAGGAGTAGCCAAGAGGTTGATACACTTAACCTAAATATTTTTTAGCTAACTTTTGGCTTTGTTAATGATTTTCTAAAGAAGTAACAATACTCTCGGAAGCCAAAGCTCTCTTATGAAATTAATTTAACAAGAAAATGTATCCTCAAGGATAAGTTTCAAGG
Organism: Drosophila lacteicornis; assembly: GCA_008044355.1. Taxonomy (NCBI): domain Eukaryota; kingdom Metazoa; phylum Arthropoda; class Insecta; order Diptera; family Drosophilidae; genus Drosophila; species Drosophila lacteicornis. Next base: position 91,418 of record VNKF01012756.1, read on the forward strand.
CCAAAAACGAGTTCAGTTCACCTTAAACGACTCTAATTTCGGGATAGCATTATTATTATAATATATTATTCAATGAGACGTACAGGGTATCGGGTCCTACATCTCTAAGTAGCTGCGCCACCCAATCCAACACCTCATCCTTCCCAGTTCCCCAGCTTGGGCTCTTTGCGAAAGCGTTGATGGGACTGCCAAGGGTTTTGGATGTGGGTTGTGGGGGTTTTGGGTTAGCTTGATGACCGGATTTTGGGCCTCCGGCCATCCGTCTCGTGTGCCGCCGCCGTCCTGTGATGTGCACTCAATCCTGTTGCATCCTGGGCCAGTTAGGCGAACGGCATATTTTATTCAGACTTTCATTTAGTTCAACCGGCCCCGTGCCCCGTCCGGCTGCTCTCCTCCCCCAGGTCACATGTAATTTTTGTTTAGCCATTCCAATTGCAATTCCATTCCGCAAGGGGAGTTTCGGAGAGGCTGGGCCCCCGTCCCAGTCCCATATAAATCAACTTTAATTTAAATGCCTGGCTGGCTGGCTGGCTGGCTGCAATGAAATCGGAATGAGCTTGAGCTCGAGCTCGACTCAGGCTCTGCCTCCTTGGCTCCTTGGGATATATCCTTGCTCGGGAAGCTCAAACAAATGAAGCCAACTGTGGCCAGGAGAATGTGTCCTTTGTGCCGTGCCTCCATCTACTATATCGCTCCCTTTATGATGGACCAACTCTTGGCCAGCATGCGATTTAATCGCTTTGTGCGGTCGCTCCTCATCCCAGTGGCGGGGATTAAAAGGGGGGACGGTGGCATTATTGAACTTATAATTGATGGATTACGGCATAAAAATTGGCCAGTTAAGCCTGGAGAACTGAATATTTAAAGAGGATTAATCGATTTAATCGATTTAAGGTGATTTTCATTTACAACAGTTTGGATGTACTCTTGCTTTAAGCATTTAAATGTAAGGAAATGAATGAAATTTGTATAAAAAATAGGATTAGGGATAAGAAAACTTGATAAACCATAAATAATTAAAAGATAGAATTATTAATATTTATTAATATGAGAGGAACATACTTCTAACAGCTTTCTCTGTGTGGAAAAGGGGAGCTTGGCTCCTTGTGCCATGTCCCTGGCCATTTTCTGGTTCCTTTGTCAGTGCAAGTCAAATAAAGCCAGGGTTTTAATGATATGTACGATACCCTTAACCACCCAACCGACGATGACGACGATGGTTCTCCATTTTTCGCTCTCCACGGGAGGATATTTATTAAAGAAGTTCCCCAGTTCCCCAGTTCCCCAGTTACTCACTCTCTCTCTCTGTTCATTTTCAGGCTACCCGCAGCCCACATATCGATGGCTAAAGGATGGTGTCCCCGTGGGCGACTTCTCGTCCAGCCAGTTCTACCGATTCCACAGCACCCGGCGCGAGGATGCGGGCAGCTATCAGTGCATTGCCAGGAATGATGCTGGATCCATATTCAGTGAGAAGAACGACATTGTCGTGGCCTGTAAGTACATATAACCATGGTGGGGGGAAGAGAAGTTAGTTAAAATTGCGCAAATGGGAGGAGAGTGGAAATTCGAGACTCTCCTGGGATAATACCCAGCCGAGCAGCTTGGGTTACCAATTAAAGCAAAGATTCTCAGGCTTATTCAAGCTTATTTGTGGCAATAAACGCTCTTCACTTTAAGTATGCTCATTAACTAGCCAATTATATAGATTTTATGCCTTGTTAATAAAGGATATAGGTCCAACTTAAGTTTGTTCCATTTAAAATATCAGTTTCTACACATATTTAAGCCAAGTAATTCGATAAACACTGTCCTGAATGGGTTAATAGGGCTGCCAGCGTGCCAGTAAGTGTTGACTTCCAACTTGTTGTGAGCGTAAGGGATTTTAGGTGGGAATTCTAGGTGGAGTACTAATCAAGCGGCTGTCACAGCAGCCAAGGACCCTGCCCCCTGCCCTCCGCCACATCAATGTTTAGCTGCTAATTTTTCTTTAATGCGAACTTAATTACAACGAGAGTGGATGGCGGAACGATGGAGGGGCTAAGGGTCACCGGGTTTAGGTGTGGATGTAACGAACAATTAGACAGGCAAGTGTGAGTGACACTTGAGCTCGCTCGCTCGCTCGCTTGCTCGCTCTGAATTACCCCAACTACTTGAACCTAATAAATCGAGCGGAGCCCTCGACATGGGCCAACCCCAAGCCAACCCCCTCCATATCCAACCAGCCATCCATCCATCCATCCATCCATCTATCCAGCCATTCATGGTGACCTTCTTTTCGAAGAGAGGAGGTGAGAGATGGGCGTGGCGCTCACTGACTCGATGACTCGTCGTCGACGGGTTGACTTGGAGCAGCAGCAGCAACGTCTTGAGCACTTAATTAATTGTAGGACCGAGAGCGAGTGCCTAAACTGAACTAATAACCTTTAAAGCTCAGCTGGGTAGCAGTGGCAACCATGGTCTAAGAAGGGGGCGGCGTGTGGTAATGGGAATGGGATTGGGAATGGGAATGGGGGTCAGATGAGCGAGGTTAAATTGACTTGCCCGCAGGCCAGGCGCGCGTTGCCTTCAATTCAATTAGCGAATGGCACCACAGGAAGGCAGAACTCCACCGGAGAGAGAGAGAGATCAAAACTCTGAAAATAAAGAAAAATACTAACATGGATTAAAATACAAAATTACAGAGAGTACTAATACCTTTTAATGCCTAATCCACAGACATGGGCATCTTCGAGAACACCACCGAGGGTCGCCTGACCGTCACCAGCGGGCATCCTGCCATCTTTGACATGCCCGCCATTGACTCGGTGCCAGTGCCTACGGTGATGTGGCAATCGGAGGATGGACCCCTGAACTATGACATCAAGTATGCCTTCACCAAGGCCAATCAGTTGATTATCCTGAGTGCGGACGAGAACGACCGGCGGGGCTACAGGGCCAAGGCAATCAACACGCAGCTGGGCAAGGAGGAGAGCAGCGCCTTTGTCCACCTCAATGTCAGCGGTGATCCCTACATTGAGGTGGCCCCCGAGATCATTGTGCGGCCGCAGGACCTCAAGGTGAAACTCGGCACCGGCATTGTCGAACTCCAGTGCATTGCCAATGCCCGGCCCCTGCACGAACTGGAAACGCTGTGGCTCAAGGATGGTCTGGCCGTGGAAACGGCCGGCGTAAGGTACACCATCAACGATCCCTGGAATCGCACGCTGGTCCTGCTGCAGGCAAATAGCTCTCATTCCGGCGAGTACACCTGCCAGGTGCGTTTGCGCAGCGGCGGCTATCCGGCTGTCTCGGCCTCCGCCCGTCTCCAGATCCTGGAACCGCCAGTCTTCTTCACACCAATGCGAGCCGAGACCTTTGGGGAGTTTGGCGGACAGGTGCAGCTGCCCTGCGATGTGGTGGGTGAGCCCACGCCCCAGGTCAAGTGGTTCAGGAACGCCGAGTCCGTGGACTCGAACATTGAGAATGGGAGGTGAGTGGGGGGAAGGAAAGGGATTTAATCACGGAATTAATCTCTTTTTTTTTTTTAGATACTCACTGAGCCCGGATAATACGCTGGTAATTAGGAAACTAATCCTGGCTGACGCTGCCATGTTCCAGTGCCTGGCCACCAACGAGGCCGGCGAGAACTCAGCCAGCACCTGGCTGCGTGTGAAAAGTAAGTCAAGAGCCGATTTATCATTTATGCCAGTATGACACTGGGCGCGAAATGCAGCTTAAAAAGGCTGAAAAAGTTAAAGTAAACGCTTTATCTATGATTAAAGTAATTTTTTCAAACTAGAGTGTTTCAATTTATTTAAAAAGCATAGAAAAAGATTTTTTTTTTGGTTACACATTTTGTTTAAATATCGATTTCACTCTTCAAGTCCAGTGTCATACAGTCAGAAAGGAGAAAGGTCTTCAACCAAATGGAATTTCTAATGCCAGACACATTGATATGCTAAACAAGAAGAGCTCCTTCCATATTTTAATACCCCCTGACATATATATAAATTTAAGCTCTCTCTGCGAAATATATCCCATTAACCATTTTGCATTTTGCACTTTGCCTTTTACCCTTTACCCCTTTACCCATTTTTAACAAAAAAAAAAAAAAAATATTTTAATAATAACGAATTCATAGTAAACAAGGCCAGGATCCGCGTGAAGCGCTTGGCCCAGCCGCGTATCCTGAGGGTAAGAGCTTCGCATGCTGGCATGGGAACGGAAAAGGGATCGGGAACGGGATCAGGTTCCTCCGGTAGACGCAAGGAGTTTCGCTTTGGTATGGGCCAGAAAAAAAAACACAAAACACAAACATACTCCTGCACCAACTTTATATAGTTCCTAGATATAGCAATGCACTTTAAGTTTGTCACCGAAAAACACACCCCTAAATGCCCCCTAGTAGATAGCTCTCTCTTTTGATTGTTTTGCGATTGAATTTGTCGCTTTTATTGGCTTGGCTTGCTGTTATTTTACTGCCTCGAGCCCCTAAGTCTAAGCTTAAATATTATCTTCCTTGCCTCTTAGTTCCCCCGTTTAGTTCCTTTCCTAATTTGTTTTTCACCCTTCGGCTGTCAAGTCTCTCTCTTTCTCTGGACTCTGCACTCTGGCCTTTGGCCAGCAGCAGCTGCTGGAATTTTTCTCTGTATTCTCCATTCTCAAGTCTCAAGTCTCTCTAGTCTCTCTAGTCTCTCTAGTCTCCTTCTGTGTGTTGCCTTATCAAATTTGTCAAAAGCAGAAGAATTTTTCATTCAACTTGATTAGTCCGGCACGCACCCTTCCCCTCGCTCGCTTCCCCTGGGCAAACAAGGCTAATATAATTGAGTCCCAAAAGTTTTGATATGCATAAAGGGAAACATTTTTTAGCCAGTTAACTCAATTTGTACTTAACTGTTGTGTCCGCTTTTCTATCTTTATTTTGGTTTACACGGAAGTCCCTCCTAAAAACACAAACAAGAAAAGAAATTGTGTTTAGATCTGTGTATTAAATTATAAAATCCCACTTTGCTAACCTGATTAAGCTTACTAAAATATAAATTAAGAGCTTAAATTATTTTAAACCTTTTTCAGTTACCCTAGTCCTGTTATTATGCATTTTTATTGAGTGAATAATGCCAGTTGAAACTTTGAGGACCCCTCAAGTGCCGTTAAGGGTGTACGCACACCCAACTCGAATGTATATGACTTGCTGTGGGACAATTTTGCATTTTAATGAATTTCATAATGCGAAAATTAAGACTGACGCACCCGAGTAACACTTCTTGCTGTCATGCTGACATGACATCGTAGGGTTGTCCAGGATATTTCCCTCTCTCCTCGCTCTCTCCTGTTTTTTCTTGAAGGACCCCGCACTTAAGTTCGAAGTTCCAGAGCATAATAATTCGCCATTCATGAGCCTAACCCAAAAAGCGAAGTGACTCCTCCGCTGACGTTTTAAATATTTGACAGACACGAGCTGAGTCCTTGGGCCAGGCAAGTCAAGTCAAGTCAAGTAAAGTAAAGTAAAGTTAAGGAGAAGGTGGAGAATGCCGGCAAAGGACATATTGTTTTGCGGGTCTAAAATAAGTTTCGTCTCTGTGTCTTTCTTGATGGGACTTTAAGCAAAGTTCGTGCCACCCCGCTTAAATTTTTATGGCCAGTTCAGCGGCGCTCGAGTTAAGTTGAGGATTGAGGATTGAGATGAGAACCCTGAGCTGAGCGAAGCACAGATTTTCATGTAAATTTCAAATTTCTATGCATATTTTGCAGAGTTATTCTTATGTCGGCTGCTGCATCGCCATCATCTCATCCCCTCTCATCCTGTCATCCATTTCCATCTATTTTTATACCACTCTTTAGCCCAGCTGCATTGTATGCGAGCTAAACTAGTTAAGAGATTTTGTCGTCGGCGGTTTATTGAAAAACTTTTTAGCTTTATAGTTAACTTGGGCTAAGTTTCTGGCTCTCCGGGCTTTGTATTTTTTCATTGTTGCCCCTGCCCTGGCCAGAATTTCTTGGCATGAGTGACTACTGCTGGTAACCAATCGTTGCGGCTCATTTAATTTTATTTGCCTAGGCTAATTCGAGTCAATTTGTTTGTCTGCGCCAGCGCATTTTACGATTCTGGCCGATGCCATCATTTAGCCCCTCCAAGTGCCTCTAATTCTCTGGTCCCTGGTCCGTGGTCCGTAGTCTGTAACTCCGGGATAAGTTTTATTGCTGGCACAAGTTTCTGTTTCTGTTTCAGTTTTTGTTGTCTGACTGCATTTAGTCCCCAGAAAGGAGTTGGCCTAATCGGCTTTGTTTCCCCCCTGTGGGTCGAGTGTGTGTCCTGGTCCTAGGTCCTCTTTTTTAACTTGGACTCTATCTGTATGAGGTCCTGGTCCTAGCCCTGGCACCCCGTAATTGGTCTCTGCCGAGATAATCCAGATCAGGATCAGAATCGGATTATGAACACCTTTGGCCGCTTGACTCTTTGGGACTCCGACTGTGATTCGATTACCAACACCAGTCCGGAGATCCAGTTCAACACTTTACACTGGAAAAGCTTTCTCAAGAGTCTGAGCACGATAATTAGTTCTAGCCCCTTGAAATAATATGGTCAGCTAATTAGCACTGAACAACAGTCTTTGGTTCGGCTCTTACTTATCATTTTAGCTAGTTTATTCCTCTCCATTGTCTTCGAGTGCCTTCAAGGATCCAAGGTGAGTCCTTACACTGCCAGTAAGTCTGCTAATTGCCTAATTGCAATAATTTGTGGTTGCATTTCAACTGAAAGCGTTTAAAACGATTGGTGGTTCACCCTAACCTCCAACAGAGCGCCCTCCTCCGCGCTTCTCAAGACGGGTACTAATTGGAAATGTACAAAAAATTAGTTATCATAAGTGGAATTTACCCATTCAAGTGACGGGCTTATTGGCTATTTTAAATAGTTTGTTGCTTAGTGTTCTTAGTGCTCAACTTAATCGCAAAAAAAAAAAAATAGAGAGAACCATTCGTAGAGCGCCCTTCTCGGCGCTTCTCAAGACGGGTACTTGGGACTCGCTTGATTTCATTTTGCAATTTCTTTCGTTTATTGTTTGTGCGCTCGTTCATCTCCAGGTGCTGGTGTTCCAGCTCCTGCTCCTGCTATCCTTGCCATATCCTTGCACCTTGCTATGGCAACAAGTGTTTGGCATTTGTAATGCTGATTCTCCGCCGTCGACCCATCACCCCTTCTCTATTTTCCGCTTGGAAGGCCACTTGAAGGATAATCCTTGTGCCGGGGCACTTTTCACTTAGATAGGCGAACAAGTTGAGTTGGGAAAATTATTTTCCAGCTTTTCGCGTTGGAGGTTGGCAGTGGGACTGGGACTGCAACCTGGCTGCATTTTAATTGCAACGCCCTGCCACCGCCTCCGCCGCCGCCCAATGTTTGTCAAAGTTTTGCATCTTTCTCTGTGTTGGCCTTTTCTTGCAGCGCCTTGGAGCTCTTCATTTTTGTTAAGTTGCCGTAAATCTGCGTTCGCTGCCACCAGAGTCAGAGCCAGAGTGGGAGCATACCCATAAACTTGGCAGTACTTTTGGCTGCCCTTGTAGTTGTTGCTGTGCATTTTCCGGCTGCCTGAGCTCTTGCCTCGAAACTCAACTCGAGTAACATAATTTCGTAATTTCCCGAAACGCAAAAGTGATTTTAATCGCCGCTTCCTGGGGAAGGAAGTCGAAGCCGACGCTGAACGCCCAACGCTCAGGTGCCCTCACTTAGCACCACCCTCTACCCTCTCTATGTGTGTGAGTAATTAGGTGACTTTGGGGCGGCGGGGCGTGGCCGAATTCACTTCCTTTACTCTCCATTTCCATTTCCTTTTGCCTGACGACTCAATGTGCCATTTCCACTGTGCGAATTTCGGTGTGCGAGTGCGAGTGCGAGTGCGAGTGTGTGCTTGGGAATTTAGTTCGCTTTGTTTGCTCGGTGGAAAGTTTGGCTTAGCGAGCCAACAGGTGGCTGGGCGAGAAGAGAAGAGGTCAGAGGTCGCCCTTAGCTTAACCCCACAACGCCCCCGGTGATTGATTGCAACGAACGCGAACGCCCTTGGAGTTTCGAGTTGATTGGTCAGCGACATGCCAACTCTACTCTAGAGTACATTTTCTGTTCAAGGAACTAGAAACTTATCCTGATAAATCTTCATAAATAAGGGCCATAAAAATTCCATTATTTAGGGATAATATGAGGGAGTTTTTCATTTTATAAGAACCTTAGGATCTTTAAGATCCTTATAATGAACTAATTAAATACTTCCAAGTGCCTAATGAGTCTCTTATAAATGCTAAAATATAATTTTCAGCATTTTAGCCTTAAAAATATACGTTCTTCCAGTGTATTCAATCATTTGTTTTTTTGTGAGAGCAAAGCTCTTGTCGATTAGTGTTACAAATGCCGAATTTGCCGGCTCCTTCTCTCTATTAAAAAATTCTCCAGCAGCAGCAGTGGCAGCTCAAAGGCGCCTGGCCAGGAAGTTGCCTCGGAAAGCGGCTCTCTTTATGCTTATTAAAATAAGAAGAAAAGGGCCAGGCTAAGGAGAGGAGGAGGCGGGAAAGGCTGAAACGAAAAACCGTTTAAGCAGTGTGCGAAAAGCGGCAAGGAAAGTGGTGGGAAAAATTTAGAGCCGGGCAGAGGGCACACACACACACAAAGGCAAAAACAATTCGCATGCAAATGCTGGACTCCACGGGAACGGGAATGGGGGTGGTGGCCACTTCAATGGCCAAGTAATGGCAATTATTGCCATCGCACGCCATTGCCTGGCCCCAGCCCTGTGAAAAAGGAGCAGGCGGAGGCACTTGTCCGGCTGAGTGAGCGTTTTATTATGACTTTAAGTTGATGGCGCGGCCTCTTTAGTGGGTCAACTTGAAATTAATTACGGCCCAACGGTTAACGAAGGCACATGGACAAAAATATTAGTGAAGTTTGGAATTTTAGTTGAGTTTTTTATTTTTTAATTTATTTATTATATATATCTACAATTGTTATTAATATTTCTTAATTTTAATAGAATTTTAGCTAGAAATTCCCGAGCTCCACCTTTCTCCCAGTGCACACACTGCGTATACTTAATGGATATTACGTATACGCACTCCGAGGAGCTTAGGCTCTGGACTTGGGCCCCCCTTTGATTTGTGCCTCACCTATAACGTATACTTAATATTAATATAACGTATACGCCACGTTCGAATTTGCGAGCTCTCTGCATAGATGCAAGTTTTCATTTTCAAGCCTCTTCCTCTGGCTCCCTCTCAGCTTTTTGGGTTTCCTTGGTTTTAGGTCTCCCCCTGGGCGAAGGCAGCCACAAATTGTTTCGCCAGGCCAGGCGGTCCAGTCCGGTCCGGTCCCTTCGTGTCTTTAATATGCGCCTTGCGTGAGCCATAAAAAACCGGGCCAAAGGAGCTAGGAAAGGAGCTGCCACTGACCACCAGCTTAAGCACACTTAACACGTTGCCGTTGCCGTTGCCTTTGGCCAAAAGAAGGAGTTATCCGGACTGTTAAATTTTTCATACCTCTTCGGAGGCCAGAATTAAGCCCCCAAAGTGATGTAATATCGCAGCGCAGCTTAATTGTCCTTTAAGTGCATATCACAGAAGCAAGTTACTACTGCTGCTGCTGCTGCTGCTGACCCTCGAACCGGCTTAATACATATTTAACCCCGACTTAAAGTTGCCTCCGCATGTACATATATGTATGTGTGTTCTCCCTCGAAAGCATGACTGGATTTTCCCTTTTATTTTTGTTGTATTTTTTGCGTTTTTCTTTATTTCTGTGCGTAGTATCAAGCAGAGTTGATGTCTTTATGATTTCCACAACAATTGCAACTGCACCGTCCACACACACACTCGCACACACAGGCACACCGTCGAGCACTTAATATCTTAATGTTGCAAGGAGCTGGAAAATGGCGAAGGGAGAAGGGCGAATGGGGCTTTTATTGTAATTTTATGCACTTATTTACATAAGCGTAGTTAACGGGAATGCTTCATCATGCGAAATTATTACGAATATTATTACATTTGCGCCCCAGTAGGAAAAAGCACAATGGCAAAGCTCCCTCTCAGTTACAGTCTTGAGGGGCAATAACACTCGCGGTGGAGTAACTCGTAGGGAAAATCAGGAAAATTAAAGAAAAATATAAATAGAGCCCATTAAACCTTAATTAATATAGAAATAATATAAAAAATATATTTTTAAAGCTATTTTTGTCCATATTATAAATGTTTATACGTACAAAAACCTTTATAAATAATATAAACTTTAATATATAAAAACCGTATAAATATGTATTATTTTGGACAACACCTACTAGAATTAATTTATTTCGACTTTAAACAGTGTTAACTTAATTGAAATTATTTTAAACATAACACAAAATCGCAAAAACTTTATGAAAAATATAAATGAAAACCATAAAACCTTAATTTATAAAATATATTTCTAAAATATATTTTGCATGCCATTTTTGGAAATATTTTCAATGTTTTCCCCTATGAATACTTAATTTTTTAAGAAACCCCCCGTAGAACTCCCTTATTCCGACTCTAAGTCGTGTTAAATTAATTGAATTTGTTTTTAATTAGTATTAAATTAATTGAAATTGATTTAAACATAGCTGCTATATTTTTTTTTGTGCTAGCCAAGGTGTTATAGCCCCTTGAAACGCGTGGCATTTGGCCATAACAAGGAGAACAGAGGCAGTGTTGTCGATATCGCGAGTGAAAACAAGCAGCAGCAGCAGAGGCAGAAACAGCCATCGTGCCACTCAAAATCCAATAAATAATTCACATTAACCGGTGGCGGGGGAGGGAGCTGAGGAATCGGGTAGATATATACCTACAATATATATGCGTTTATATCGCTGCCAGAGAGAGTTGCCAGCACCTGCTTGCCTGCTGGCTCCGAGACGAGAGCAGCACGAGCATGATTAATTGGCCGGCCTTTAATTTGGTGTAATCATAATTGCAAAAGTCAGCACACAATGAAAACAGCAAGTAAGCGCACCGAGGACGTACTGAGACAATAAAGGGGAGTTAATCAAAGAAAAAAGAATCAATTACAATTCGAATTGAATGGGTTTTAAGGGACTCGGAGCCGTGATTAAGGAATTAACAGGCTTGCACGAAAAATAATTTAATTAAAATGTGGCAACTCCCGCGGGGGAAATCAAAAACTTTAAATGGCATCCGCTGAGAGCCCTAAAAAAACTATTCCCGAGCATTCCAGAGATTGTAACAAGAATTTGCAATAACAATTTGAGTTGAGCGAGAAAATCCCTTTGAAAAAACCATTTGTTTTGCATATTTAATACCCCTATTTTTTGGGTCTTTTTTTTGAAAATAATTGTCACGTATTTATCATGTTTTTAGTGTAGTGAATTATTTAAAAGGTATCCTTTTGGTAGTAGCCTTACATATGTAAATATATATCATCCGAAAAACACGATGCACCATAAAAAAGAAACCTAGCAACCATGTAGAAATGTTTTTATACATTTTATTTCAGCTTCACAGACTTTGTCCTTAGAAACCAACACTCCCCCCTTAACCCAACCACTAATTGAGTTGAATTTTAGCCTAAAACGAACCCCATTTAAATGTAATTACTAATTGTAATTGGAATTATTTCTGATTTCTCTAGCCTCGGCTCCTGTGCTAGAGCAGCCTCCACAAAATGTGACCGCCCTGGATGGCAAGGATGCCACCATCTCCTGCCGGGCCGTGGGATCGCCGAATCCGAACATAACCTGGATATTCAATGGTGAGTTACAAGAGCAGACCACCAGCATGATACCCTTAATATTAATGATAATGATTACGATTATGATAATGCTAATCCCATGTCGTTCTCTCTCTCCGTTTTATTTTTGTGTTTGCTCTCTCGCTAACCACCAACTCGTAATGCTAACACATCGATAAATGCTTGTATACGTATCCGCATCGTGCACCTGCCAACAAAAAATAACCCAAACCCCGAATCGATTGCTCCTGGAACCAAACAGAGACCCAACTGGTGGAGATATCCAGCCGGGTGCAGATACTCGAGTCGGGCGATTTGCTCATCTCGAACATCCGCTCCTCGGACGCCGGCCTCTACATCTGCGTGCGGGCCAACGAGGCGGGCAGCGTCAAGGGCGAGGCCTATCTGAGTGTGCTAGGTGAGTGTTCCCTCCTAACCAACCCTGCTCCCAGCTCCATGCTCCCTGCTGCCAGCTGCCAGGATCCCTAGCCAAAAACCGTAATTGCCTCCGCTCGCGCGTCTGTTAGTTTCAAGTGCGTCTGTCTAGTCGGCCGCTTTGAGTGTTTTAGCGTTTAGTTAGTTAGCGAGGCTAACGAGGGTTGTGCGCTGCTTCTGCCCTTCTCGCTAACTGTTTTAACTGTTTTTTATGCCCCTGTTCTGGCCCCCAATCCCCCCTTTTTTGCAGCATTTTACCAGAGGACAAGGGCCCGCAGCTTTTAACTCGTATTAATAAACATTTAAATGGCTTAAAGCGCATGCCAAGCATGTCTGTTCCCCCTAACTTTTTTAATTTTTTTAATTTTAAAAGTTTTGTAGTTGAAAACTATTTGTTAATTTATTTAAATATATTTTAAAAACACTTCTAGGTACATAAAACCGCTTTAAGAGCTGCCTAAAAGTATGCTATAACCTTGCTGAACATTTCCTAGCATACTTTTAAGCTCAGCTTTAACAGATTTCAAGTCTAGAAAAAACAAAAAACCTTTAAAACCTTCATCTTCTGTAAAAAAAAATCATATAAATATCCCAAAAATATGCCATTTATTATGTACTTAACGGCTGCAAGGCATTCGTTTAATAGAATTAAACCTTTAACTTGCGGCAAATAATTCTTTATTCTTCTTGGCCCTTGGCAGCCCTCCTATCTGGCCTTAACCCTCGACTCCCCCATCAATTGTTCAATCGCAGAGCTTTGATGTTGGCACATCCTGCCAGCGACTGCGACTTCGACTGTGACTGCGACTGCGACTCTGTTACTGAAATGCTGTCAGCAGTTTTCATTGCTTTTTCCGCCCACTGAAAACTCTTGTGTAACCACAAAAGAGATTTAAATTGAGTTTACTTAACAAAAATGCTCTCTCTATTAGACGACAGTTGTTTGTGCACCTGTTTTTCGAGATCCTCTGACTCTGACTCTGTCTCTGGCTCCAAATGATTGCCAATGACATATTGCAGCACCCGAAAAAAGATCAATTTCAAATGGTTGTGCACTCGGGGAAAAAAGTGGCATTAAAAATGATTTTTCTATGACTTTTTTACAAAGGTTTTAGAAGGGAATAATAATAAAGGAATTATTTAGAGGGAATTAAAGGTTCTTAAAGGCTTTTCGAAGGCTGCTCTGAACAGGAATTCCTTCCGACTCGCATTTAGCACATTTTTTAGAGCCCTAACATCATTCCAGGACACATATTTCCCCGTGTATTATCTGGGTATTTGGTATATCTGGTTATTTGTGCGTTAGTGTGTTGTGGCCCAGTATCGCATCAAATCAACTAAAATGCATGGTCCAATAATAATAATGTATGTCATCAAAGCCGCAGTGGCCACAACAGCACACAGGACGACAGGACGGACGGCCAGACCAGACCAGACCAGGCCAGGATGAGTTCCATTTTGGAGTGCTCCCTCATGGGCAGCAGCAGCCAGCCAGCGTCAATTGCTTTTGTGATAATACAAAAATCCAGCCATACATTTTCACAGCAATCACACACTCATGCCATATATATAAGCATAGCATAGAGGTATGGCTTTGACTTTTCCAAGCCGAGAACATGGCCGGAAAACCGGAAAATCCGAATGCTTCAAATGATTTTTTAAGGGTTTTTGTTGCTGCCACCGCCGCTGCCACCGCCATTGCCATTGTGTTGTTTGTGTAATTAAAGTTGATTTGCACATGCAATATTTTTTGGCCCTGACTGTGTGTGATTGCTGTGGGTGTCCTGTGTGTGGTGTGTGTTGTGTGTGTGTGAGCTCCTAAAAGGGCAGCATCAATGTGCGGCTAATTGGCAAAACGCCGCCGCCCATGGAACGTGGAATGTTGTGGCCTCCGCGGACTGCAGACGGTGTGTGGACTCCGGTCTTTGGCCACCAAACTGATGGCAGTTTTCCATCACCCTTAACCCATCGGGAGCGTGGCAAAAGCCCCTCTTCCTGCTGCTACCCTCCTCCCCTTATTTGTGTTTGTTGCATAAAACACAGGGCCCAAGACCGACAAAGAAATAAGAAAGAACAGGAACGCGGGACATGCTTTCAAGAGGGCTCGAAGGACCAAATACCCTGAAATGTACTTCATGAATTCTTTAATATGATTTAAATAGCGGAATATTAGTACTTAATTATTTCTTAGTTTTTTGTGGAACTTAGAATACTGTGTTGCATAATAATAATGACTCTCAAGCATGTTTCATAATATTTATACTTGTATTTATGCATTAAAAGTCCTAGTACCACATTTTCCTCTCGTAAAAATATAAATATTAGGAAAATGCAGACTCTGCCAACATATTTTAATATTTTAATTAAAACTAAACCCCCCGAGAGAGTATCCCTTGGTTGGGCAACCTCTAAGTGCCGCATTTTGGTGGGCCAGGGGATAAACAAGGTTCATTTGTGGACCTTTCAGGGAGCACAGTGCAGTGCCAGTGCAGTTCATCTCGTCCAGAGTCCGTCCGTGCTTCCCATATGGGGAAACCGAGCCACCGAACTGAACTCTCCCGAGCGGAGCGTAGCAACTTGGCTTATGGCAAACAGACCGACACCGCCGCCGGCAGCGGCAGCAGCAACAAGAAAAACAAGGCCACCATATATAACACCACGAGAGAGGAGCCGGAGCCTCCAGTGCCACCTCTACCGACAATGTCTGGGCCACGGGGCGCGTTGAACTTTTGATGCATGCGGGCCAAGTGACTGAAAAGGGCTAAAAAAAAAAATGTAAAAAATAAAAAAAGAAATGGCGAGCGAGCTGCAAAGAAAAATGAAGAAAAGAAGGCATAAAATAAATAAAATCAAAAGAGAAAGCCATACATAAAGGGAACAAACGATGCCAGTGTGTGTGTCAAACAAAGACCATAGAATACCCTGTAAAAGGAATCTCTTTAAACTTTTAGACCATCAAGAGAATTATCTAAAAAATGAATATGTTTCAATAGGTTTAATAATCTATCTATATAATTTATTGAATGCTTCTCAGGAATGTGTTGTTCCTGTAGAATATTATTATAATAATTGCATGCCTTTCAATAATTTACTAATAATATAGTCAAGAATAGTAGCTAGCTTGGAGCAAGCCAAGTAATCCCTCCTTATAACCACCTCCTTTAGTTAGCATACCCCTCAATCTCTGCCATCCAGGGTGACGCCCGGCACCACCATACGGGCCTCGTGTGTCAGTTTTGGGGCTTTAAACTTCATTTCCCAACTACCCACCGTGCTCGCTCTGGGTTAAGGGGATAAGCCAGGAGAGGAGCAGGAACAGGAACAGCAGAGGCGATGGTGGTGACCTGCGTCGTCTGTCGGGAGAAGGAGGAGGGCAATAAAAGTGGGCGGGCCTGTCGCGACTTGTCATTGCCACGACTTGCGGTCGCTGGCCACGCTCGTTTAATCCGCATTGCCGTGTTGTTAATGTGTTTCCCCCCTCAGCCACACTCTCTCACCCTGTCTCCTATATATTTTTCTCATTTTCCATTTCCGCCTTTCCGCTTTTTCCCCGCAGTGCGGACACAAATCATCCAGCCGCCGGTGGACACGACGGTGCTGCTCGGGTTAACGGCCACCCTGCAATGCAAGGTGTCCAGCGATCCCAGTGTCCCGTACAACATTGACTGGTACCGCCAGGGCCAGGCATCGCCCATCAGCAACTCCCAGCGGGTCGGTGTCCAGGCCGATGGCCAACTCGAGATCCAGGCGGTGCGGGCCAGCGATGTCGGCAGCTATGCGTGTGTGGTTACCTCGCCCGGCGGAAACGAGACGCGCTCCGCCCGACTCAGTGTCATCGAGCTGCCGTTCCCGCCCAGCAATGTGAAGGTGGAGCGCCTTCCGGAGCCGCAGCAGCGCAGCATCAATGTGTCCTGGACGCCCGGCTTCGATGGCAACAGTCCAATATCCAAATTTATTATCCAGCGACGTGAGGTCTCCGAATTGGGTAAGTTAGTCGTTGTTCTTCTCCGGCTAATTTTATCTCCTGTTCCGAGCTGCCTGGCTGGCTGGCTCTATCTATATATAACATTTTTTTGGTAGCGTAGTTTGTGGGTTGCGGTGGTTTTGGTTTATACTGGATTTATGATTTACTAAAAGGAGGGACAAACACGGGTATACTTTGCACGGGTGGCCATTAAAAACGAAAATCGAAGAAGTGTGGCTCTTAAAAGTATTATGTAGACCTTGAAACACAAATTGGGGAGTGCCACAAAATTCTGTGGGGCCTTTAGAGACTCCTGTTTGTACTTAAATCATATTTACCTTTAATTTTTGTGGCACTCCTAACAAATACTTTATATTTTATACAAAAACCTCCATACAGAGGTAAACAGACTATACATTTCCAGATCTAGATTGAAGCTAAGAAAGAGCTTTCTTTTGTCAAATAATTAAAAGAAGAACCACTTGCCACCTTTGGGGATACATTTCAGTTAGGAATCCATAACAGACACCACAAAGGAAACTAAGATTTTGATGAGTTTCTTTTGTTTTCTCTTTTCTTCCATTTAATTTACTTTTTTGTCAAATACACGAACACCAAACTGGATTAAACCGAACCGTAACCTGTTACGAATTGTAAATTTATATTGATTGTATTTTATAAATATATAAATATTGTATTACATTAATAACCATTTTTTTGTGTTGACTAATTTTCATTTGTAATTTGTTGTTTTGTACTTTGATTTCATCGCGTTCACATCAACATCACCAACACGGAACACGCTGTAATCTACACACTAATTCACCAACACTATTCACCAATATTGTACACTTTTCACCAACAACTTCCACATTATTGTATTCTTTTCACAACAACTCATCAATATTGTATTTTTTTCACCAACACTCTCACCATTTTTGTATTCTTTTCATCCACAACTTTAACATTATTGTATTATTTTCACCAACAACTTCAACATTATTGTATTCTTTTCACCAACAACTCACCAATATTGTATACTTTCGCCAACAACTATTGTAAACTTTTCACCAATTCACCAACACTTCACCAAAACTCACCAATCTGTATCACCTTCCGCACTATCACCTATCTCCCACTCACCCCACCCCGCCTGCTGTTTTTTCCAACACATTAACATCACAGAAAAATTCGTAGGTCCAGTTCCAGATCCGCTGCTCAACTGGATCACCGAACTGAGCAATGTCTCGGCGGATCAGCGTTGGATGCTGCTCGAGAACCTCAAGGCCGCCACCGTCTACCAGTTCCGGGTTAGTGCCGTGAATCGCGTGGGCGAGGGCTCTCCCTCCGAGCCCAGCAATGTCGTCGAGCTGCCCCAGGAAGGTGAGTATATCCCGCTGGATATTCCCCGCTTGTAGCCATAGTTGCTCCTCATTATGTGCATCTCGTATAAATTGTATCCGTATTGTATTGTGTGTGTGTATTGCTTTTCCTGAGTTGGTTTTTAAGTATATTTTGTGAATATTTTATTTGGCTTTTAAACAAATAGGAGAGCTTACAGTTAGTAAGTCTTTGTATTTTAGCTTTTGTACAAGTTTGCGAAGGCTAATTCCTTGTTTTTTGTTTCTTTGAATATTAGTTTTATTTCAGATATTTAATACTTTCAACTTTTAGTAACAGGAAACGTTTAAGTTATTCGTTTTATTATACAATATTACATAGGAAACTCTATAAATATTTAATTCTTGCGAATATCTTCTTAATTTGTATTTGATTTTTGATTTTTGGATATTCTTTTGAGTAATCAGTCTCTCTCCATATATACATATATCCACTTAAAAGCCCGTATATCTAGCCCTGTATAGTGTAAAGAACTAATGCCGAATACCCTGTATGTATTGTACTCTTAACTGCTATCGTTGTCGTCACGAAATGAAATTTGAAATCGCCGTTGGTCGCCGCTTAGAGTTTCCGCTTCACCGAGGTATAAATTTTAGCCCCAGAATCACACTCAACTCCCCACCCCTTGATCACACACAATATCTAAAAATAAAAATAATAATAATAATAAACACAACACCAAACCCAGAGAGAAGTACAGACTCTCCTTATGAATGGAAACCATCTTTTACTTTCATTTCTTTACTAATAAATTATTAAAACCCCCTTAGCTCCCTCTGGTCCCCCGGTGGGCTTTGTGGGCTCTGCCCGCTCCATGTCCGAGATCATCAGCCAGTGGCAGCCGCCACTGGAGGAGCATCGCAATGGCCAGATCCTGGGCTACATCCTCCGCTATCGCCTCTTTGGCTACAACAATGTGCCCTGGTCGTACCAGAACATAACGAACGAGGCGCAGCGCAACTTCCTCATCCAGGAACTGATCACGTGGAAGGACTACATCGTTCAGATTGCCGCCTACAACAACATGGGAGTGGGCGTGTACACCGAGGGATCGAAGATCAAGACCAAGGAGGGTGTGCCCGAGGCACCGCCCACCAACGTCAAGGTGGAGGCCATCAACTCGACGGCGGCCCGATGCAGCTGGACGCCGCCCAATCCGCAGCAGATCAACGGCATCAATCAGGGCTACAAGATCCAGGCCTGGCAGAGTCGCCTCATCGACGGCGAGTGGAAGGACTTTGAGAAGCGCATGATGACGGTGCCACCAAGCCTGATTGACCCTCTAGCGGAGCAGACAACCATACTGGGCGGCCTGGAGAAGTACACCGAGTACAACATCAGTGTGCTCTGCTTCACGGATCCCGGCGACGGGGTGGCCAGCATCCAGGTCCCGGTGATGACCAAGGACGATGTGCCCGACGAGATAACGGCCCTGCACTTTGACGACGTCTCCGATCGGTCGGTGAAGGTGCTCTGGGCACCGCCGCGCTCCTCCAACGGCATCCTCACGGGCTACACAGTTCGCTACCAGGTGAAGGATCGCCCCGATACCCTCAAGTCCTTCAACCTGACGGCCGACGATACGGAGTTGACCGTGAACCAGCTGCAGGCCACCACGCACTATTGGTTCGAGATCTTCGCCTGGACCCGGGTGGGCAGTGGCACGCCCAAGACGGCCACCATTCAGTCTGGCGTGGAGCCCGTTCTGCCGCACGCCCCCACCAGCCTGGCCCTGTCCAACATCGAGGCCTTCTCGGTGGTGCTGCAGTTCACGCCCGGCTTCGACGGCAACTCGAGCATCACCAAGTGGAAGGTCGAGGGCCAGACGGCGCGCAACATGACCTGGTTCACCATCTGCGAGATCAGTGACCCCGATGCCGAGACCCTGACCGTCACCGGCCTGCAGCCCTTCACCCAGTACCGCCTGCGGCTGAGCGCCACCAATGTGGTGGGCAGCTCCCGCCCCTCGGAGGCCACCAAGGACTTCCAGACCATCCAGGCCAGGCCCCGGCATGCGCCCTTCAATGTGACGGTGCGGGCCATGAGCTCGCAGCAGCTGAGGGTTCGTTGGATTCCGCTGCAGCAGACCGAGTGGTACGGCAACCCCCGGGGCTACAACATCTCGTACAAGCAGCTGGAGAAGACCCCGGGCAGCATTAAAGGAGTGCCTCGCTCCGTGGTCATCGAGGATCACACCGCCAACTCGCATGTGCTGGAGGGCCTCGAGGAGTGGACCATGTACGAGGTGCAGATGAATGCCTGCAACGACGTGGGCTGCTCCAAGGAGAGCGGCACCGCTGTGGAGCGTACCCGCGAGGCTACGCCCAGCTACGGCCCGTTGGATGTCCAGGCGAATGCCACCTCATCCACCACGGTGGTGGTGCGTTGGGGCGAGGTCCCACGCCAGCACAGGAACGGCCAGATCGATGGCTACAAGGTGTTCTACGCGGCCGCCGATCGGGGACAGCAGGTGCTCCACAAGACGATACCCAGCAATGCCTCGTTCACCACCACTCTCACCGAGCTCAAGAAGTTCGTCGTCTACCACGTCCAGGTGCTGGCCTACACCCGGTTGGGCAATGGGGCCTTGAGCACGCCACCCATCCGGGTGCAGACCTTTGAGGACACACCCGGCGTGCCCTCGAACGTGAGCTTCCCGGATGTCACATTGACAATGGCCCGGATTATATGGGACGTGCCCGTGGACCCCAATGGCGAGATCCTGGCCTACCAGGTCACCTACACGCTCAACGGCAGCGCCATGCTCAACTATAGCCGCGAGTTCCCGCCCTCGGATCGCACCTTCCGCGCCACTAGCTTGCTCCCCGAGAAGTACTACAGCTTCAGCGTGACGGCGCAGACGCGACTGGGATGGGGAACCACTGCCACGGCCCTGGTCTACACCACCAATAACAGGGAGCGCCCACAGCCGCCGTCGGTGCCGCAGGTGTCGCGCAGCCAGATCCAGGCGCACCAGATCACCTTCAACTGGACACCGGGAAGGGATGGCTTCGCCCCGCTCCGCTACTACACCGTGGAGATGCGCGAGAATGAGGGCCGCTGGCAACCACTCC
Source organism: Drosophila lacteicornis (assembly GCA_008044355.1). Lineage (NCBI taxonomy): Eukaryota > Metazoa > Arthropoda > Insecta > Diptera > Drosophilidae > Drosophila > Drosophila lacteicornis. Next base: position 112,017 of record VNKF01012756.1, read on the forward strand.
CAGAACGAGTGGATCCCCTGCTCAGCTCGTACACAGCCCTCGGCCTGAGACCCCACACCACCTACCAGTTCCGGATCCAGGCCACCAACGATCTGGGACCCTCGGCCTTTAGCAGGGAGAGCGTTGTGGTGAGGACTCTGCCGGCAGCGCCTGCGGTGGGCGTGGGCGGCCTGAAGGTGGTGCCCATCACCACCACCTCGGTGCGGGTGCACTGGAGTGCACTGGAGACGGGCATGTGGAACGGGGACGCGGCCACTGGCGGTTACAGGATCCTGTACCAGCAGCTCTCCGACTTCCCCACCGCCCTGCAGTCCACGCCAAAGACCGACGTCCATGGCATCAACGAGAACAGCGTGGTGCTGTCCGATCTCCAGCAGGATCGCAACTATGAGATTGTGGTGCTGCCCTTCAACTCGCAGGGTCCCGGTCCGGCCACGCCCCCCGCTGCCGTTTATGTAGGGGAGGCAGTGCCAACGGGAGAGCCGCGAGCCGTGGACGCCGCACCCATATCCAGCACCGAGGTGCGACTGCTGTGGAAGCCGCCAAAGCAGAGCATGCAGAACGGCGACATCCTGGGCTACAAGATCTTCTATCTGGTGACCTACTCGCCGCAGGCCCTGGAGCCGGGCCGCAAGTGGGAGGAGGAGATCGAGGTGGTGTCGGCCACGGCCACGTCCCACAGCCTGGTTTTCCTGGACAAGTTCACCGAGTATCGCATTCAGCTCCTAGCCTTCAATCCCGCCGGCGATGGACCCCGCTCAGCTCCCATCACCGTGAAGACGCTCCCGGGCGTGCCAAGTGCTCCGCTCAACCTTAGATTCGCGGACATCACGATGCAGAGCTTGGAGGTGTCCTGGGACACGCCCAAGTTCCTCAACGGCGAGATTCTGGGCTACCTGGTGACCTACGAGACCACCGAGGAGAACGAGAGTGAGTGGAGATCTAGCCTCTAGATTTTAACCCTCTGATACCTAACCCCTTTATTCCCCCACAGAGTTCAGCAAGCAGGTCAAGCAGAAGGTGTCCAACACCACCTTGCGTGTGCAGAATCTAGAGGAGGAGGTCACCTACACCTTTACCGTGCGAGCCCAGACCACCGTGGACTATGGTCCGGGTATCAGTGAGAATGTGACCACAGGACCGCAAGATGGATCCCCCGTGGCCCCACGCGATCTCATCCTGACCAAGACGCTCTCCAGCGTCGAGATGCACTGGATCAATGGACCCTCGGGCCGGGGACCCATTCTGGGTTACCTTATTGAGGCAAAGAAGCGAGGTACGTAATGGGTTTCTTTTGACTCTTCTTGGACCTTGGTTTTGGATTAACTACATGATGTCTCCGTATATTTCTCTCTCTCTCCTATATTGCATTCGATTATCCTTTTGGTGGCTTGGTTCTAAACTGACAAAAATCCTTTCCGAAAATCATAATAAACATTATCTTTCTTGAAATATGCTTGCGTAGAAAAAGGAGAGCCATCGTTTGTTTGTAAGTATTGCTGTCCCGTAGAGAGTAGTTTGTAAGCTTAGCCCTTAGTCTCATAAACTAACCGAAACTTCATTGGAAACTTAACAGATTCTAAAGAGAATCCTTATCCTAGTGAGAATTATTAATAAGACCCAGGCAGATCTGCCTTCTTTATCTTCTTCTATTATCTTTTTAATTAAAACCTAATTTGTAGTGATCCTAACTTGGAATTTAGAAAATTATAACTTAGTCTCAACAGAACACTTTGTTTCTCGCTCTTTCAATTAAAACCCATAAAGAGCGCTTCGATTGAGCCTTCTGAGAGTTGCACCATTTCCACAAACAGACACCTAACTTTATAATTATTCCCTCCCCAAAAAAAAAAACCACAGACGATTCCCGCTGGACCAAAATCGAGCAGACCAAGAAGGGAATGATGCAGGACTTTACGGTCAGCTACCACATCCTGATGCCCTCCACAGCCTACACGTTCCGTGTGATTGCCTACAATCGCTATGGCATCTCGTTTCCGGTGTACTCCAAGGACTCCATTCTAACGCCCTCGAAACTGCACCTGGAGTACGGTTACCTGCAGCACAAGCCCTTCTATCGACAGACCTGGTTCATGGTCTCCCTGGCGGCCACCTCTATAGTGATTATAGTGATGGTCATTGCCGTTTTGTGTGTCAAAAGCAAGAGCTACAAATACAAACGTAAGTTCTCTACCTAATCCCTTTTTCTAACTAATTAATAATTTAAAACCTAAACAGAGGAGGCACAAAAGACTCTAGAGGAATCCATGGCCATGTCCATTGACGAGCGCCAGGAACTGGCTTTAGAACTATATCGTTCGCGTCACGGGGTTGGCACTGGCACCTTGAACAGCGTGGGCACTCTGCGTAGCGGCACCCTGGGCACACTGGGCCGGAAGTCCACCAATCGCCCGCCACCGGGTGTCCAGCTGGGCAAGAGTCCGCCGCGTCCCTCGCCGGCTTCGGTGGCGTATCACAGTGACGAGGAGAGCCTCAAGTGCTACGACGAGAACCCGGACGATAGTAGCGTGACCGAGAAGCCATCGGAGGTCAGCAGCTCGGAGGCATCGCAGGTGGGTTTCAAGGTGGGACAAATGAGACATTAACCCAGGGGGTTTTGTAAAGTAACACGATCGAAATTTCGAGAAATATATGCCAAGTATTAAGCGCTGAAAACGAGACTGGGCATAGTCAGGAGTCTGAAAGCAGCAGGCGCCGTTTTCGGTTTGAATTGATTTTTGATTCGATACTTAAATCGATTTATGAGTCGATATTTAATTCAGTTTTTGATTTGAAATTGAATTTGATTTTTAATTCGATATTTAAATCGATTTTGATTCGATATGTAATTCAATATTTAGTTCGATCTTTGATATCAGTTTTGATTCGATATTTAAATCGATTTTTTATTTGAATTTTGAATTCGATTATTAATCCGATTTTGGATTCGATATTTACATCGATTTTAGTTCCATATTTAAATCGATTTTTGATTAGATTTTATTTAAATTTGATTCGATATTAAATTATATTTGTGATTCTATATTTAATTCGATTTTTATTTAAGTTTGATTCGATTTCAATTCGATTTTTGATTTGATATTTAATTTGATTCGATTTTTGATTTGATTCGAAAACCCCCTATGTTACTTGTTTTTGTCTCATTTTAAATTAAGAAAATGATGAATGCTGGTGCGATTTCATGGCCAGATTCGAGTTCAGTGTGCGAATATATTGGGAACACCATAATTACTGTAAATAAAGTATTTCCCAGTATATTTGTGTAGCAAAAAGTGTGTTCTGGTATATGTGTGTGTTGCCATTTACAAGACCGCTTTCTGATACCAGAGATCCCTTATTCACTCTCTGATATATTGCAGCATTCGGAGAGCGAGAACGAGAGCGTTCGCAGCGATCCGCACTCGTTCGTGAATCACTACGCCAACGTGAACGACTCGCTGCGGCAGTCGTGGAAGAAGACCAAGCCGGTGCGGAACTACTCGAGCTACACCGACTCGGAGCCGGAGGGCAGTGCAGTGATGAGCCTCAATGGTGGCCAGATTATCGTCAATAATATGGCCAGATCGAGGGCACCACTGCCCGGCTTCTCGTCGTTCGTCTGACAATCAACCGAGTTCTAAGATCTAAGCACCAGTAGCAGCGGCACCGTCATCCGGGAGACCTTTGTTTAGGCAGAAGCCAGAAGGAGATGGAGGAAGGGACCCGGAGCGGGAGAAGGAGCTGGAGGCGGCTGGGGAAGAGAAGGAAATAGCGGAGGGAGCTGGACAATGGACACTGGACACCACCTCTCACATATCACAAACAAGGCCACACATTGAACACAGGCCTCAGCCCCCCCAGCTCTCCGACGATGCGCTGCTACATGGATGGACATATACATATTACTATATAGACAGACATTCGGTTAGGTTATCTGTATGCGTTTAGTTTTAGTTTCTAGTTACGAGAGATCTGAGATTTGCGAGCATTTAGTTGTTAGTTTTTAGCCTGTGTTTGTTCTTCTGTCTCTGCTCTCCTATTTTGTGTGTAATTTTAGTATTTATTTATGGCATGGCATGTGAGTGAGTGTGTAAGAGAGAGGCGCTTCTGCCTGCCACGCCTCCAAAACAGTGGCATTTATGGGGAGAGTCCTTACAACTGATTTCCAAGTGTGTTCAGGGCTTGGCAGGCAGGCGGGACTTTGGAGTAAGTGTGAATGATCTTAAGCGTTTAGTCTGGCGCAATCTCATTATATTTAAACAAAGGAAAAAGGACGACTCGCGTAAGTTTATTATTATTATTATAATATTTTTTTTTTTGCGATGAAAACTAGTGAATCTAGAGAGACGACAGCAGCCGATGCAATCGGTGGGCTCAACGAGGAAAACCCATGAGAAAACGAAACGAATTAAGACGAAGTATACAAGAAATATGCAAACGAGAAAGGAAAACACAAAAATCATATCTAGTAAGGAAAAGCTAAGTGTTTGGTATTTTTTTTTTGTTTTTCTTTGGGAAAGACTCACTAAGGACGAAGGCTAAGGATGAGCGCGCAGAATATCTGACAAAGGTAGGCAAGCAGGCAAATAGGATACACATATTCAGATAGATTGATAGGCCATATTAATGCAATTTTCTTTACCACGTAAGCCACAAAGCAAACGTAACGCAACTGTAACGCAAACACACAAAGCAAGCGACAAACAAACAAACACAAAACGTAACGAAACGAAACGAGTTCGATGGGAAAGATGGAGCGCATGCGCAGCAGACTCTAGGCACTAAGTACGATCAGTACGATCTTGGTAGCAAGTAAGATGCATTTTTTTTCGATTGTCAGTTTTGGGAACAGTTCCCTGGTACTCGTAAGCGCGTAAAACTCTTTGATCGTTCAACCCGCGTATGTGTAATTGTAATTGTAATTGTAACTGTAATTGTACTTGTACTTGTACTGTAATTGAGATGTGACCGTACTCGCGGCCCATGCATACATATATTTATGACTATATTTATATATCGATGTATTGTACATGTATATCTAAAACTTAAACGACTGATTATATATTTTTCCCCCCCCCTCAATTAGTTGTATGCTAAACTACTTACGGCCCTTGTTTTGCTACGCATTAACTACGTTTAGAAGCCCGCTTTTCCCTTTGAACGAAATAAATCCCCTACAAAAGAGAGCGCCCCTTCCGCAAGCTAATTTCTACTTCAAAGACTCGAAGCACAAGTTCATCCTAGCTAAGTAAATGTAATTGTAATTGTTGATTGATTGAAAGGATCGGCAGCTGGCTGGCTGCAGTTCCTCTGCCGGAGGAGGATGGGAAGTGCGAGTGGAGGAGCGGGCAGCTGAGATGGAGGCGGAGCTCAAGGCGACTTGGCTCGGGGCTAGTTGAAATCGTGCAGCAAGCGCAAAGTATTAGAATATTTATAAAAATACAATTTAAATGTGTAAATGTAATTGATGGAACATACGAATATGAATATGAATCAATAAAAGAAAGTGAAATCAATGTGAATCGGTGGGGGAAAGTGTTGTTCATTGGGTTCATTGGGTTGCTTGGGAAATTCTGGTCAGAAAGAATATTTTTCTTTAAAGTTTTTATGGAAAAGAGACCCTGTAAACCAGAGGTGCTCAAATCTGCCTTATGGCAGTGCATATACCCACACAAATAAGAGAAAACAACGCTTTTGCTTTATTTCAAGATGTACACTGAGAGAAAGGCGCTTGCCAATTCATCGCTCAATGCGAATGAATCAAGCATTAAGAAGAAAAAGATGTTCAGTGTAGAAACAAGAACAAATTCCATTGGGATTAGCCGTGAGAAAAAAGATCAATGAAAGTGTTGTTGGTTAGCTCGGTCTTATCAGTATAGGACAGCGACACAAAGAGGAAAGTGCATAGCATAGCATAGCGCCTATGCTGTGATACTTTACAAAAACAAATGTAATGCATGGGCATTGGCTTGAGCATCACAGCTGTAAACCCTTAAAAATAAACACTCCCTTTCCAAGGTTCGTTATTTATTTCCGCTTCTAATAAATAAGTGAAAAAAAAGGTTTTCAAGTGACAAATCAGTCGAGGAGGAGCAGGGCTTAATACTATGTGGAGGCTGTGACTCAGACGGAACTATCTGAGGTCGTCTCCAGCGGTTCCGGCTCGGTCTTGCTGACACCCTCTTCGTGCTGGTTCTCCTCCTCTTCCCCCTCCTCGTCCTGATCTTCCTCGCCATCGGCGTCTGTCTCGCCATCGGCATCCGCTTCCAGTTCCTGGCTATGCCTCTCTATGTGACGAGCCGCTGGCTGCTGGGACTCGGGGGCAGCGGCTAGCGGCGGTGCTGTGGCTGCTGCTAGGGGAGGAGTGGCGGAGACCAGACTGGGCACACTGATGGGGCACATGCAGGGCACGAACTGGATGCGAGTGCCGCTGGCGCCCTGCTCCGACGCCGCCGCCGCTGCCGCCATCATGTTCTGCGGCGCCTGGTAGTTGAAGTAGTCCGGATACGGATACTGCGGCCGGGCGTTGTACAGGTTGCTCACCCGCCGGCTGTACGTGGGGTATTCCCCGTAGCGCAGCTGGCTGGAGCCCGCGGCCGGAGAGGATCCCTCGGCTTGCTGCTGCTGCGGAGGAGGCGGTGGCGGCGGTGGGGTCGTAGTGCTGGTCGTAGTCGTCGTGGTCGGTGCCGGCGTGGTGGTCGTGGTAGTCGTCGTCGTTGTCGTCGTGGGCGCAGGGGTGGTGCTGGTGCTAGTGCTAGTGGCGCCACTGCCAGGTGCACTGCCCACTGCCGCTGGAGGAGTCACATCCGGCCGCGAGGCCGTGTCGTGCCGCCGCGCAGCCGCGTAGCTGGTCACCGCATACGGATCGTACTGGGGACCTGGGAGCAGGGGCGTCTGCGCCGCTCCAAAGCCGAAGAAGGGCAGGCTGAAGGGACCGCCGGGAGCCAGGGGCTGGTATGTGTAGGTGCGGAAGTAGGTGAGCGGGATCTGTTGCAGCACCTGGCCACCGCCGGGGGATTCCCTACGGAAATACAGGTAAGGGTTATAGTCAGAGTTTCAGGATTTTTCAACTCTCTTACGTGGTTGTCTTGGGCCACCAAAAGGCGTCGGTGAGCTCGGAACTAGCCAGGAGAGCTGGGATCTGGAAGGAAAAGGACAGGGGATCCACATGAGTTCAGGAGGGAATGGTGTATCTAAGGGATATTTGGGTGAGTTATTTATTTATCTTTTTTTTTGTTAAATGCTATTTAATATTTCTATGCTTAGTGCAACCCTGTATCTTTTTTAAGTCAAGATTAAGTTATGTTTGGTGTATTTTTCTATATTTTTTATTAAATATTAATAATAAAAATAATACAAATCCTAAAAGACTTTCACCACAAAACTTTAATTTTTTATAAAGGTCCTAATATTAATTTCAGCATTCAGATTGAGATACTTTAGATCTTTATACATTTTAATTCTTTCATTTTATAAAATGAAATATTTGCATGTGACTTTTTCACATGATTTTGTAGTTATCACTTTATTTATCATATGCTTTATTAATATATATTTTAGTCATATATAAGTCGGTTTAATAAATATGTATTAAGTTTAACATTGTATGCTAGGCTTAATATATTAAATAAATACAATAAATAAATATTTGCTAATAATGATTCCTTGTATTTTATTTTAGTCCTAAGACGCTTTTCTTATTTTTTAAAGAAGTACAGATACTCCACATGATTTAGAATGTTTTAAAAACATATATCCTTTAAAAGGTTCTATATAACCATTTATTATTAATTTGTATTATTTATATTTATTAACACATCCTGTCAAATGTCCAGAATATAATCCTGTTTGTTTAATTTTTGCATCACACTTTTATATATCTCTCTTTTCGAGTTTGTTATCCTTTTGTTATCCTGTTATCCTTTTTGTCAACTTCACACATACCACAAAATATAGCCACATGTTTGATTGTTTAATGCACTTCACTTTATCCTTCGTTAGAAACAATTAAAAAATAATAATAAAAAAAAATATGATAAGAAGCAATCGATGACTTCTTCCTGTCTTCCTCAATCTCGAACCGTTCGCGATCGCTGTTGCCTTTGTTCTAAGCCCAAAAAGAGTCGCTGTCCAAGCTTTTATAGCCGAAAAAAAAGGAGAAAAAATTGGGAGTGGGTATGGGAATGAAGATGGGAATGGGAATGGGAATGGGTATGGGGATCGATTGTGTGGCCCAGCAGCGGGGACTGCCCCACAGCAATGCTGGCCAGAACAGAAAAGCCGCCGCCGCAGCAGACGAGTGGAGACGGAAAACGCTTGTAAGAACAACGAGAAAATTAATTGCAGGCTGCAGAGCGAAAACTAAGCTGGGAAATCAATAATAATAATGAACATGCAGTCGGTCGCCGCAGCATCATTGACAAAGTGATTGAATGAATGATGGAGCCAATGACGGGCCCCGAGGAGGAGCAGCAGGAGGAGGAGGAGGTAAAGATGAGCATGTAGCATGGAGCATGGGGCATGGGGCATGGGGCATGAAAGGGCCGCGCAGCCATGGCCCATCCGATTGGCCATAAAAATTTGTTGATGACTCTTCCCTGGCCTGGCCCCCCCGCCTGCCCGCCCGACCTTAGATTTTCTGGCCGTGCTGTTTGTGTTGTTTTCCGCCTCGCTTTTTAACACATTGAAATTTTGTTTTTCTTTCTGATTCCGATACTGGGATTTGGTGTTGGGTTCTGCGTTCTGGGTTCTGGAATTTGGGTCAGTCGACGCCTCCAGCTCATCCTCTCGGTTCGTCGCGGTTCGATTTGCACGCCGCTGTGGCTCTCGCTGATGCTGATGGGTTATGCAACTCAATAGAGTCCCAGTCTGATGGAGAAGAAGAGTGTCGGCTCTATTATCCACTTTCCAATTTACGACTCCCTTTCAGAGGCCAGGTATTCTTTGGGTTTAGTGTCCCCCAGGAAAGGAATTTATGGCTGCCCTTTATGTGTTTATTGCTTGTAAAACTGTTTCCAAACTGGGCCCCATTACAATCTAAACTGTCTCATGCTCCGACCGGGCCGTTCCTTTATCCGTTTATCGGAGCTGTGCTATAGAGAGGCGTTAATGATCATCGCCGGATCGCTGTCATAATTATAATCTTTCACTGGGTAATTCCGACTTTTATACTCATTTCTTTACTTGCATTGATCTGTGGTTCTTTATGGGTAATTATAGATCTTACAGGAGTCCAAAGAACTTTCTCAATAACTCTAACAAAAGTGCTTCCCAGAGATCCAATTTTTTTGACAAATCAAAGCCTAAAATAATCATAACTCAGCCAAAACAGCCTTAATTTCCATTCGGAAAGTTTTTCTATACTAGTTTTTGTTTGGTTAATTAATCGGCATATTAATTTTGCAAATTACAAAAAATATTTTTTTTTCAATTTTTGACAATTTTAATGATGTAACCCCTTATGAAATTTTGAAAAATCGACTAAATTTTTTTTCCCCGATTTTTTCGATATTTTGACTTTAAATAATTAAGATTTGCATGGCGAATCAGAAAATATACGACTTTTGGCTGTCATTTGATTTTTGGCCATAATATGCTCTCAGGAAGACCTCAAAAATGCATACTTAGTCGATCAGTCATAGTAAGCTTAATATAACAGTTTTCAACAAGAAATAACTCAGAATATCTGTTATAATTATAATCTTTGACTGGGTAATTCCGGCTTTTATACTCATTTCTTTACTTACAGTATTTGACCATTGATCTATGGTTCTCTATAGGTAATTATAGATCTTACAAAAGTGCTTCCCAGAGATTCACATTTTTTGGACAAATCAAAGCCTAAAATAATCATAACTCTGCCAAAACAGCCTTATTTTCCATTCGGAAAGCTTTTCTATGTTAGTTTTTGTTTGGTTAATTAATGGGCATTTAAATTTTTCACATTCCAAAAAAATATTTTTTTTTGCCAATTTTTGACAATTTTAATGATGTAACCCCTTATGAAATATTAAAAAATCGGCAAAATTTTTTTTTCCGATATTTTTCAATGTTTTGATTTTAAATAATTAAGATTTTCTTGGCGAATCAGAAAATATATGGCTTTTGGCTGTCACTTGATTTTTTGCCATAATATGCTCTCAGGAAGACCTCAAAAATGCATACTTAGTCGATCAGTCATAGTAAGCTTAATATAACAGTTTTCAACAAGAAATAACTCAGAATATCAGTTATAATACAATAACGCGAAACGTACAGCTTCAACCAGCTGCCATTTCTGTGCGCCTGGTATATAATTATCATTGATGAGAAAATTTGTGGTAAGAAATTCACTATTCTGGAGTTCCATGTCCCAGGCGAACAGGAATACCTCCAACTTAATATAACAGTTTTAAGCCAAAGAAATCACTGTTATAATAAAGTTATGCTGAGAGTTCAGCGTCTATCAACTGCCATTTCTGCTCGCCTGGTATTTCAATCTCATCGATGGGTAAATTGGATGGAAACGGGATGAAAATTTTATGGAAATTGGATGGAAAAGTCCACTTTTAGGGCTTCCAGGTAACAGGCGAACAGAAATGCTAGATAGCAGATAACTTCTTCTGCGCTTAAAGTTATTATAACAGTTTAAAGCCAGAGAGATCCCAAAGAGAGAAAGAGCCATAGCTGTTATAATTAAGTTTGGCTAAGAGTAATCTCATCGATGGGTAATTGGATAAAAATGGGATGAAAATTAGATGAAAATTGAATTGAAAATCCACTTTTAGGGCTCCAGGTACCTGGCGAACAGAAATGCTAGATAGCAGATAACTTCTTCTGCGCTTAAAGTTATTATAACAGTTTTAAGCCAGAGAGATCCCAAAGAGAGAGAGAGAGCTAGAGAGATCCCATAACTGTAATGTTCATTCTGAATTGCTATCTCTGGGTTTATTCCTTGTATTATCCTTTAATCTTTAGTTATATGACTACTCGTATCCTGGGTCTGCTATCTCCGGGGCCTAAAGCCACTCTCCGTGTACTTGGAGGTGTAGTACTTGGTCTGGTTGTCCGAACCCAGCAATGCCCGGTGGTGGGGTCCCTTGTAGCTGAAATTAGAGATCATGTTGTGAGTAATTTCTGAGGACATGTTGGGGGATGAACCCACCGCGAATTGAGGATGAACCAGGTGTTGGGCCCGCGCTCCGAGGAGCTCCTCGCCGCTCGATCGCTCTTCTCCAGCAGCTTCTTCGGCTGCGGCTGGAGGAGTTTCCCCAGGGTGTAGACGGGAAAGGCGTAGTACTCCCGCTTGAGGGCGTAGCGGGAGCTCTGCCGGAGCGGCGGTGGAGAGTCAGTGGCGGTGGTGCTGGTCGCAGGTCGCTCCAGGCTGTCGTCCAGGTAGACGATCTGGAAGGGACCACTGCTGGCGGCGGCGGTGGTGGTCTCCGGCTCCGGCTCCGGCGGCAGCTCCACCTCCGTTTCAGTTTCCTGCTCGGTCACCCAGTCCTGACTAACCGAATCCTCCTGCTCCTCCACGTGGAATTCCTCGTGATCCTGTTCCTGCTGGGGCTGCATTTCCTCGCTGGAGTAGTGGCGGTGGTTGTCCCGATCGTGGTCGTGTCCAGTGGATCGCCGCAGCACCGACTGCCACTGCATCACCTCCTGGGGCGAGTGGAAGGCCTCGTACTGCTTGGCCTTCTTCCGCTTCCTCTTGCCCAGCAAATCCTCGCTCCTGGGCAGCTGCGTCTCGTACGGCGGCGGAGGCGGTGGCGTGGGCGTGGCCGGGGTGGTGGTCAGAGCTTGGGTGCCTGGATTGTTGATGGCCTCGTGGGCATAGAAAGGTATCAGGGTGAGATTGAGCATCTCCCGCTGGCCCGGCAACCGGAAGCGCTCCACAATCGGCTTGGGCCGGAACATGGGCGTCGAGGGGGGATATAGGACTTGGCCCGGCACCGGCTCCTGCATCGGATACCGCCGCCTACTCAGCATGGTGTTCAGGATGAGTTCGCCCCTCGTTCCGTTGTACACGAAGACGGGATAGTTGTCCCGCCCGGCTGCCAGGGAGTTCTCCCCCGGAGCATTGTCGAAGACGGGCAGCTGACGACGTCCCTCCCGGCGTAGGTAGGGACTGCCACTGCTCCTGGTCCGGTGTTGGGGCTGCACGTACTGGTGGGGCAGCTGCAGGCGGTGCGGCATCATGAAGCGTCGCTGGGGCAGCGAGGGCATGCGCCTGCGAGCCGGCGGAGGTGGCTCCCGCTCCAAATCCCCATCCTCGTGCCTCACCAGAAAGGTAATGGGTCCCGGCACCTGGCCGCCCCTTGCCTGCCTGCGCATCACCGGCTGCCTGGTGGTGGTGGCATAGTCCGCCTCGGGCCTGTCCTGCCTCTGCCGCTTGGTCAGCCCATCCTCCAGTATCCACAGCGGGCGATGCTCCCCATCCAGGTAGCCCTGTCCCGCGGCCAAGCCGCTCCACAGCAGGAGCTGCACTAGGGACAAGGACCAAGCCGCTGCCAGCACCTCCATTTGGTCGGACGAGTGTCTGGTAAATGGCCAGGCCAGTACTCCACATCCATGGCTTTATAGACTCCAACTTGGTGACCTCGGATTCGGGTCTGCACATGGGCTTCTGATGGCGTAACACTTACTTTCGTTTTGGGCGAAAATCGCACAACTTGTTCTGGGTTCTGGGTCGCCAAAGGTCGCCGAGCCAGTTGTAGTGGGTCACTTGGTGTACTTAATGTAGGTCCAAGCCACTAAGAACTACTTTTACCTTGTAAATAAATCCCCAGTAGCTTTGGTAGTAAAGATCTTGGCCAAATCAAGATGAATATGGCAAGTAAAAGCCCTAAAAAGCATTTAGAGATAAGTAACCCATGAGCATCCCTGGCCGGATCACTTGTCAGATCTCCTCGAGGAGTTGGACAGCTGCCAGCTGTCTTCAGCATGAATGGAGCCAGCTATTTTCCAACTCCAGCTCCATCTCCATTTTCCGGCAGCGCCTGGACAGCTGTCAAAACTGGCATTAATCAAAACACTCTTAGCTGATGCCCTTTGTTGTGGCTGCTCCTCCGGCTCCTCCGGCTCCTAAAAGCCTCGCAATGGAAGTGAAATTTTCGGGGAGCCTTTGATGGCCATCAGACCCTCGAGTTCCCCCGCTCTGGTTTCTGTTTTCGGGCCAACTTGTTTTTGTTTCTCAGGTTCTGTTTTGGTTTGGTTTGGTTTGGTTTGTTCTTGGGCCGTGCAACAAGTGGAACACACTTGGCCCAAAACGGGGTTAATAGCCTTTGACGGACACGGACACAGACGGTCGTGAGTTCTCACTTGGCAGCTAGCAAGCGAGCGTGCTAGGGAAATGGGGAAATGGAAAATGGAAAAATGATTGATTAGCCCAGTATATCGCAGCTTTGATCGATCAATCGGCGCTTGCATGTGGCAAGTATTTTTGGTTCTCTTCCCGAAGATGCCGCATGTTGCGCTCGTAAAACCCGGGCTAATTACCGATGAAGAAAATCCATTTTCGAGGCAGGGATTCCCAGGTCCCCCAGGTGGGTCTGGGATCTGTGATCCGTGCTCTCCGATCTCCGATCTCCAGCCAAGGAAAATGAATCAAAAATCGATGGGAACGAGCTGCGTTGCGTATCCATTCATGTCTGGCTCTGACTTTGGCTCATCCGATTCGGATTGCGTGACTTGACAGCATTATTAGGTCAGGAGCGAGGGTCAGGTGCCCAGTGTGATTCCTGGCCCGGATTAATTCGCTTTTAATGGCCTCTAATGCGTTTCCCCTCCACTGCACTCCATTCCGTATCTTGTAAATTCCACACATCCATCGGGGCACATCTGTATCTGTATCTGAATCGGCATCTGCATCGGCATCTGCATCTGTCCATCGTCTGCAGCTATCAGTCACGCCAACTCGTGCCCATAATTAACAGCCAGAAATATTTGGACAATCATAAAACACACGCAGATGGACACACAGACAAAGCCACAGAAAAGAAAGGCCTCGAAATCATAGGGCTGGAAGATGCAAGACTTCTTCATAGCATTTTTGACACCAACAATTTGTTCTATCAATTTCGGCATAGAATGCATTTTATGTAAATGAAAGTTGTCCTCAATCGCCGTCGTATCTGGTGTCTCTTGATTGATGTCCGGCCTGCCGTGGGCCATGAACAATAAACCAATCAAGAGCCAGAGGGCCAGATGCCTTGTGGAAGATGTCAAACGATTTGTTTGTCCATTGTCTTCGCTGCTCCGCTGGCTGCAGCGTGTTTACATGGGCGAGGAGCATCGCTAATGCCCTGCTCGGTGTCAGATAAGCTATCTAATGGATGCGATACGCTCTTGGTTCAGGTGTGAAGCTAGAGTATGGCTCCCCAAATATTTGTACAAGTCCTTATCGGGCTGGATTAAGTCCTAGACGCAGCAAGAGATACTTTTGTAAATGGGAAGTTACTCACGAATCAATCTAGGAATTATTTCTGCTTGATGCTTGAAGTTCCCATAGATTTTTCCCTTTAAACTTTATCTGTAGCGGTCACTGGTAACTATATGTGCCCTACTTAGATTAGTTCTTTATCGCCGTTGCTGCTTGGGCTTTCAATCAATCAAATCTAACTTCGTTATCTAGTAATTTGCCCATCTGCCTGTCTATCTGTGAGCCACTCCATGATATACACACTTCGCGGATTGAATTACAGCCCTAACTATTCCTCGATTGGCCTGTCAAACGGACTCATTATCTGCCAGATACTTTTGCTGGGCCTCCTGAATGTTCCAAACGGTTTTTTCTGCCAGCCAAGGGTGTGGAATTTTCTAGTCGAGTCTGCTGTCTGTCTATCCTTTTACCTGTTACAAAGGTCCTAGAGTATCTGAGGCTATTGAGTAATTTTTATTGATTTTCTATCAGCTAATTAGAGGTTTTTACTTGGGAGTAACATGTACTTGCTGCCTTAAAGGGAAGTTCTACAAAGTTCTAGGTTTTTCAAGGGAGTTTGTGTTGATTCCTATATGAAGTAATATTGGATATGAGTTTATTTTGGATTTGCCAGTAATCTTGGGTCACAATTTGATCATTTTTCTATAAGTTAACATACTAATAAATTTATTTAGTTATTTATCTTTATTTTATTTAATTTATTATTATAAATTATTTAGTTTTAAAACCTTAAACCCTCTCCAAAGAGTCTACCAAAGGGGGTCACATATTTCCACCCTCTCCAAACACCAAAAAAAAAGAGCTTTCTTTGTCCGAATCCAACGATGCTTGGCACTGGGCATATCTTGAGCTTTTCGCCGGCCCAGATCGACGGCGATCGACGGCCGGCGATGACGGAGTCGCAAAGCTCTCCAATCTGCGCGAGCAAATTCAATTAGCGCTTTGCTTCCAGCACATGTGCGGCTCTCTGGGATGGGAGTCTGACTCGATGAATCCACTCCGGAATCGGAATCGGATTCCGTCTCTGCTTGGCTGCTTTTCGGTTTTGCCGCCTTGTTGCTTCTGTTTCTGTTTCTGTTTCTGGCGGCGAAAGCTTAGCCCCGACCCCGTTCCAGCAACACCCCTGCGACCACCCTCCTTCTCTCCTTCTCTCTTTCCGGCCGTGTCAGCCGTCTTTGTCTGCCCGCGAAGGCAGCTGCCTCTTTCTACCCGGCCACGGGCGCTCAGTGCGAATTGCGTTCTCGAACTGTGCGGCGGCGAGAAGCGTTCTCCGGTGGTGCCCGAATTTTATTTACATTTTTTTTACACTCACTTTTTTTGTTGCGGCTTACTTGGTGTCTGTTTCACTGCCTTTCGTGGGGCTATCAAGTTGGCGTAGAACGAGCTCTCTTCTAGAGTTGCCTTAGAAGCACCTCCCCACCTGGTTGATAACGTCAAAGCAGGAGCTACGAGAGCTACGAGCTACGAGCTACGAGCTACGAGATGGCTGCCCCCCCGCAGGAGATCTCGCATGCCAAGCGGGCCGTCTTTCAGGTGATGGCCGGCGGCTCGGCCGGCTTCCTGGAGGTGTGCATCATGCAGCCCCTGGATGTGGTCAAGACCCGCATCCAGATCCAGGCCACACCCACGGTCGCACGCTCGGCAGTGAGTGAGGTGAGTATTTGGTGGGGGATTATAGCTAAGACTGTGCTTTAAGATATTTATTATGGGATCTTTTTTAAGTCACTGTTCAAGTAGTTTCATAATTTGAACGGCCTTCTCTGTGTAAAGCTATTTCTAAGCGATTTAAGGTATTTAGGAATTATTATCTCCAAGTTTTAACCAATTCCTCACTTCTCAGATTGATTCTAAGTATTAATGTCAGAAAGAAATCTCAAAGATAGCAACACAGACTTCGATGCTTTTCCTTTTCAGTTATCCCAAAGATACACCTGTATCTTCTCCAGTCAGCTGTTTCTTGTATTTGTATCTTGTATCTTAACTATCTGTAGGTGTATCTTCCCAGCTGATTTCTGGGTCTATGCTCAATTTATGGATAAGGGCAAAGCAAGGTCACGGACACACGCACTCGAAGAGTCTGGCGAGAGCCACTGTGTGTGGGAGACGCTCTCTGCCGCTCTCCCACTCTTCCACTCTCTGCTTTCCACTGGCTCTCTCTGTGTTTACATTCCCTTGCCAGGGTGCGGGGCGAGGGGCAGGCAGACAATCCATATTTATCAGCCGCCAAGCGGAATCGCTCCCCCAACCCCAAGCACAACGCGTGTCGCGCGGCTTATCAGCTGAGTTAGCCGCAGCCCAGGAGCGGAATTATGAAAGGGAATTACTATAATTATTATTAATAATTTGCAATACTGCAATTTGCTAGTTTAATTAATTATTAATAATTGGATTGGAGGCAAAGGGCAAATAAAATGGAAATGAATTTCTTAATTTCCCTTCAAAATATATATTCATTAGAGCCGCCCCTGTCCTGGCTTTACAATCTCACGCCAGACGTGTCAAACATTCCCCTCTCTCGCCGGGCCAATAATTGAAATTGAAATCGGAATTATGCTTGATAGCAAGTCGCAACTTTCGATTCCATACGCTTCCGACACTGGACACGCGTGTATGTCATTAATTTGAACATTAATTTAATTTAAAGGAAATGGGAGGTCTGGAATGTAGGTTCCTTCGAGGTATATGTTATTTATTAACTTATTTATTTACATATTTATCTACATATATCCCTGATACTATAGAAGTCAGAGCCATATAATTTTGTAAAGTCTTCATATTGGTTTCCCTTTGGTTTTGTTTCTATATCTTAAAATCCTTTAAAGCTTCCAAGAGACCACAGCCTATCTAATCTGGTTATATGTACTTTGGGGACTTTTTCTGGAAATCTTTATGTTTTGAAAGCCTTCAGATAAGGCCAGAGGAGTATAAAAGTAAGATTTTGTAGAGGCAGCAATTGTAGCTCGTCACTAAGGGGTAAAAAATAAAAATAACAAACTGGAAAACTCAAACAGATCAACAAAAGTATGAAAATAATTCTATTCCGACTGCCAGATTCTTCGGAATATGCTTACGCTAAGCATTCGTTGTCTATATTTCGTGTCTAGCGGCAGGCAGCATAAAAATGTCTTAAAACTGCGACACAATTTCATTTTCTCGAGGTGCGATGATTAAACAAATTTATGGCTGCATATTAAGAGCAAAACAAAGGGGGTGACTGGGATGGACAGGGGGGGATGAAATTGGCACAAACACAGCCACAGAAGATAGACAAGTGGAACAATGCACGCACTGACCCATAGATTTAGTTCCAGAAAGAGAAAGAAGCGAAAGACAGGGGACACAGAAAGAAAAGTTTATGATTTTAATAGTTAGAAGAACAAAGAATTGCTTGGAAAAACAGGGAAATTATTTGACAATGTTTTTCTTAAGAGATCCCTACTACATATCCCTTAATAATTATTAATTAAATATCAAAACTGCTACTCCCTCAGCTCCACTACAATGGCGTCTTCGATTGCTTCGCCAAGATGTACCGCCACGAGGGCGTCACCTCGTACTGGAAGGGCATCATGCCGCCCATCCTGGCCGAGACCCCCAAGCGTGCCATCAAGTTCCTGGTGTTTGAGCAGACGAAGCCGCTCTTCCAGTTCGGCTCGCCGACGCCCACGCCGCTGACCTTCTCGCTGGCCGGCCTCACCGCCGGCACCCTGGAGGCCATCGCCGTCAATCCCTTCGAGGTGGTCAAGGTGGCCCAGCAGGCGGACAGGCAGAAGAAGATGCTCAGCACATTTGCCGTGGCCAAGGGCATCATCCGGCAGGATGGACTGGGACTCCGTGGCCTCAACAAGGGCATCACGGCCACCATGGGACGCAATGGGGTCTTCAACATGGTCTACTTTGGGTTCTATCACAGCGTGAAGAACGTGGTGCCCGAGTACAAGGAGAACCACTTGGAGTTCCTGCGCAAGGTGACCATCGGCTTCCTGGCCGGCACCCTGGCCTGCTTCGTCAACATACCCTTCGACGTGGCCAAGTCGCGCATCCAGGGACCGCAGCCGGTGGCCGGCCAGATCAAGTACCGCGGCACCCTCAGCTCCATGGGCATCGTGTACCGGGAGGAGGGCTTCCGCGCCCTCTACAAGGGCCTGGTGCCCAAGATCATGCGCCTGGGTCCTGGCGGCGCCATCCTGCTGCTGGTCTTCGAGTACAGCTACGACTATCTGCTGCACAACTACCGTTAGTTGCCAGTTACCAGTTACCAGTTCCAGCTCCCCAGTCTCTAGTTCTAGTATTTCCTATTTTTTTTTTTTTACCCATTATGGTCGATCCAAGGGGCGGCATTTGAACGTAAGACTTGCGTGTGATTCGTTTGTGTTGTGTAAGAATAAATGATAAAATTATAAAAGTAAAATGATCTCTTTATGGGTGTTATTTTTAGAGCTTAATTCAATTTTTAAACATTTCAAAAATATCACATCTATAAACTGGTTTGGCACCTAGCTAAGCGTAGCCTAGTTCTGCACCTAGATCGGCTTTTGAGGTAAACTTCATTGCTAGAGGGCGCTCTATATAATTTTGCTCTCTGGTTTGTGTCTGTGTTAGGGAACTAGAAAGTTATCCGCTTTGGTTAGAGTCTCTGCTAATGATGTTTCAGCCAGTGCTGCCAGTTCTCCCATTTCCTTGGCTTGCGTCTGTGCTAAAGCCAAGTTCCACACCAAGGCTTTACCATTTCAGACAGGATCTAAGCCTTGGTAGGGAACTAGGCTAGATCCGGTTTCATGAAATTTTTTCAAATTCAAATTCGAAAGGAAAATGAAATCCAAGCAGGCGCGACGGGGCAAGTCAAGTTCTTTGGAATCCCTGAAAGTGCTGAAGAAACCACCCTGCTCCACAAGACTTCCGGCGGAAGTAGAAGCGCGAACGCGGAACCTGTTCCTGCCTTTTTTTTGGCTCGAAACCAGTTCGCGAGCACCTGCTGCTGCTGCTGCTGCTGCTGCTGCTGGCACAGAACATTCCACAGGCCACGACGGAGCACACAGCGGAGCGTTCCACCCCCGTGCCAGTTTCGCCCTTGATATCGACCGCGGGCACGCGCTCTGAGCACGAGCCGAGCTTCGAACTCGACTCGGATTCGGATTCGGATTGGGACTCGCTTTCGGACTCGCCTCGCCTCGCCTCGCAGGATACGGAGCAGCCGGAGCACTCGCAGTCGTTTGTGAGCGTTCGCAGCGCCAGGTACATCTACAGCTCCAGTTCTCCGGCAGCGGGACCTCTTCGAGCTGGAGAGACGGAGCCTGGGGCTCTCGCTTCTCGCTTCCCGCCTATCTGCTCTCCAGCTCGGAGAGACTCGGCCCAGTGGCTGCCACTGGGGCGACTGAGACACACAGAAAGAGAAAGAGAAAGAGAAAGAGGAGAGAAGACACTGAAACACTGAAACAAAAAAGCTACTGATTGATTGCAAGCGTTATTACGTTCTATTTTTTTGTTGTTGTTGTAACAAAAGTGCGAGTGAAAAACTGGAAAACACAGAGAGCGAAAGAGAGCCAAAGAGAGATAGAGAAACAAAGTGAAACAATGCAAAAAAACATAAACTAAAAGCAATGCCAAGTGAATTTGTGGTGCCAACTTAGCTGGAAAAGCCAGTGGTTTTTCCCACCTTCCTTTCCTTCTTCTTCCGCTTCTTCTTCCCCATTTTCCTCTCCGCGCAGGCCCAGAGAGCGAGCAGCGGGAATGCGCAGAAGCCCGCCAGGGAGGGGGGGAAGAGGGGGGGGCGGACCTGCGTAGGAGCTGCCATCAGCAGCAGCAGCAGTAGCAGAAACAAGTGACAGGGCAGCCCAGCGGCTGCAGCTGACAGGTTTTCCCAGCGACAACGTCACAGCGCCGAGTGCAGCGGATTTTCACAGATTCAACGCTGGGACAGTGCTTGATTCGTGATTTTTTTTTTTGTGTCCGCGGAAAGTCCCCAGAGGCCAGCGAGTGCTGCCGCACAGTGGGACAGATACCAGCGAGTAACGCTCTCTCGTTCCTCCGTTCCTCCACCCCCCCCTCGGCTTTTCACTCTCTCAGCTACTACGTTCTACAATCAAATACTACGACGACGACACACACACACACACACACAGACTCAGGGACCCATAGTCCGTGGTCCGTGGTCCGCAGTCCGTTTTCCGTTTTCCGAGTTGACATTTTCGGTTGCATAGTTTTTGGGGCAGAGCGCTGAGGAAAAACGCTTCGCGAAGCGCTCCGGAAGGAAGGGGAAAGGCGAAAACCAAAGCTAACTTGGCCTTAAAGAACTCCAGAAATCAAAGAGAAAGAGACCCGCATTCAGAATCAGAATCAGAATCATTCCGAATCCGAATCCGAATCCGGCGAGCCAGCGCGGATTTCATTCCCAAACCCCCGCCCCCCGCACAAAATTCGTTCGCTTTTGCTAATGAAATTTTTTTT
The DNA here is from genome assembly GCA_008044355.1 of Drosophila lacteicornis. Classification (NCBI taxonomy): domain Eukaryota; kingdom Metazoa; phylum Arthropoda; class Insecta; order Diptera; family Drosophilidae; genus Drosophila; species Drosophila lacteicornis. The sequence continues at coordinate 132,880 of VNKF01012756.1, forward strand.
GTGTTTTTGATTTCTTGTTGCGGCCGCCGTTTGTTGTCGTCGTCGTCGCAGTCGCAGCAAAGTGTTAAACGAACAAGCCAACAAATCAAATACAATTAACCATCAGCTGAATAGGAAACGGAAACGGAATCCAGCCTACAGTCAGAGTCAGAGATTCTGGAGACAGGAGACCCGAAACCAGAGAGACAAAGCACCTAAAATCAAAGGGAGCAGAAAGCCAAAGGAGTGCGAACACAATGTGCGCCGCGTTGCGTCGTAATTTGTTGCTGCGGAGCCTCTGGGTCGTCCTGGCCATTGGCACCGCTCAGGTTCAGGTGAGTCACCCAAGGCAAAGGCAAAGGCAAAGCCACCCTGCCCTACACACCACCCCGCACACTACACACTACACACTACACACCACATGCCACGCCACATGCCAGGCAATACAATGCCCCCTCCAAGTCGAAGAACAACGAAGGAGTAAGCCGAAAGACCCGAAACAGCAACAGCAACAGAAACAGAAACCAAAACCGATGCCGATGCCGAGACCGAAACTGAAACAGAAACAGACACAGACACAGACACAGAGGAGCAGCCATCGCGCCAACATTGACAAAAAGGATCGCCAAAAGTCAACATTTATTTGGTGTACTTTTTGTTATCCAAAGAGTCATATTTGGGGATGTTACAGAAATCGCTAGCGATTTGAAATCACTTAAAAAGGTGTCTACAACTATGCTACGAAATGTGTCATCGCAAGACAGAATAAATTTGTTTGCTGCCTCAAACTGTTTATTGCATACTTTTAGACGCATTTTAAAGTGATTTCAAAACCCCAATGATCTCGGGGGCACCACTCATTTCAAATCACTTGAAATCGAGTCTACAATTATGTCCCTTCTTTTGGATAACGAATCCTTAGCGTAGACTGATTATAAAGGCTCTTAAAAGATGTTCAAAAAACCCTTTTAAATGGTATACCCACTATAATAATACTACAGAAATCTCTAGCGTTTTGTAAACACCTAAAAAGGTGCTTAGAACTATGCTACAAAATATATCACCATAAAAAATATAGATTTTCTACGAATTTGCAGCTTTACACATTTTATTGCATACTTTTAGACACCTTTTAAAGTGATTTCAAAGCCCTAGTGATTTCTGGGGCACCCCTATTTTTTTACACACTTTACACCCCCTTGACTACACATCTTTAACCTTGCATATCTCGGATACAATGTTATAAATATTTAAACCTTTAAGTACCCTTAGCCCTATGCATTTTTCCATAACTTCTCAAGCCTCATTTGTGACTCTTAAAATCGATATAATTCATATTAATCCAAACCCTATTTATAATGCATTCGATATTGATCTGATTTGACCTTGCACAGACTTTTATTGCAATTATTATTATTACGACAACAATATAAACAAGTCTACACTGAACTTGACTAACTTTAGGCCCATTTTCAAGGAATTTTAAAGTGGAACTTCGCTAGATTTATCAGCAGTTCATATTAATTCGGGTATTGCCACTACTTAGCTTGAGCTTTTATGTCCCAATATAGATTCAAATCGTATCTTTATATCGCCATTTGAAAAATATTATTTGGCTCTCTGCCCGGCTGTGTGTGTGTGGGCTTTTCTTTTTTCTTTCTCTGTGTGAAAGGCAGCGACACAAATCCCAACCACAGACAGACACACACTCTCGCGCACACACATACTCGCACACACACTCTCTCACAGAGAAGGACGGCTCACGCACACGGCGAGAGACAGATACACAAACACTTGAGCGGGTTTCTGTTGTGGCCGTGGGCTAAGCAGCCGCAAAGCATGCTACGAAAAATGTGCCATCGCTTAGCAGCGCTGCTCAAGGGGGTAGTGGCGGGTGCGGGGGTAGTGGCGGTTGCGGGGGTAGTAATGGGGCGCCTCAAAGGGGGTTGGCCTGGCGCTTGCCAAACTAGGAACGACGCGAGTGTGCGCAAATATTGGCTTAATTGAACCGTTTTCTTTTCGCTGGCCTGGCCAGGGGTTTTCCCCCGTTGGTTTTCCCACTGTTTTCCGCTGGCTTTTGGGCTTACACAACCGCGAAGGAGACGCAGCGACACCGAATGAGAAACAGAAACGGCCAAGCAGCTGGCTCCCAGCAATTTGCATACGAAAGTAGTCAGTAGTCAGTGGCAAGCAGCGAGTGGCAAGTGGCAAGTGGCAAGTGGCGGCCGAAACTAATGAAGGCTGAACTGTCTTCTAGGCCTCTGTTGGCAATTATCCTGGAAATTGAATGAGTGGCCAGGCTATGGTGGCCCCTCATCGATTCGATTGGAGTGCAGTTTCTTTTCCTTTCCCTTTTCCCCCTTTTGCTGGCAAATCCCTCAATTATTGCCCGGCTCTCGGGCCTAATCCTCAAATTGTTCCTGCTCCTCATGTCCTGCATTCAGATTCGGTTAAGGATTCACAGGGGCGGCATTCATCAATTCATAGGCAGTCGCACATATTGTTGGCTTAAACTGAAATGCTTTTTCAAATCATTTCAAAACAATTTCTGCTCCACTCGGAACGAGCTTCTGCTCCAGCTCCTGCTCCTGGAGCCTCTTCAATCTGCTGCTGCTGCTGCTGCTGCTACTGCTGCCTTCTGCTTTTCTGCTTTTCTTGGCCCCGGCCCACAATCGACGACGTGCCTGGCCTTAACAATTTTCCCATCCGTCGGTGCTGCGTATTTTCCCTTAAATAACTCAAAGCAATTTGCCTTGGCAACGGACAGGACTGGAACTTTTTGTGGCGAAACAAAAACCTTATCAAATTCATATACATGCGAGTGAGCTTGGGCTCCAGCTCCTGCTTCAGCTCCTGCTTCAGCTCCTGCTGCTGCTCCAAGGATCCAAATCCCGGCCAAGGGGAGCAGTTAAGCTGCTTTATGCTGCTCCCCCTTCGTCCGGGACTGCACTGGACTGCCTTTCAGTCTTGTTTTGTATGCAGGCTGCAATTTGTTTTGCTTTTTCCTTTCATCGTCCACCTATAGCCACCTATCTGCTGCTCCTGCTCCTGCACCTCGTCCTGGCCTTCTTCCTCTTTTGTTTGGCTGATACTTTAATGCCGCTATTCATGCTAGTTCGTTGTTGGCTGCAATTTATGACTGGGACTGTTCAGAGTCCCGAGTCCAGAGGGAGCTGGTCAGTCCAGCGAGCCACCCTGCCACCCTGCCCTCGCAGACCTTGGGCCAGCCGTCACCGTTATCAGTGGCACGCATCGCCCGTCATCGTTTTTGTGGTCGTCAGTGGTTGCTTATGTCGCATGTACCTGGGCAACGCCACCCACCCACCCTGCCTCAGCCATCCCGCCTGCATTTTTTCTCAGCTTTTTCCACACTTTTTCCCCCATCCCTTGTGTCCTTTTTTTTTTCCTTTTTTTGAAGGACTTCACGTTCGCATGTCTGACTCATCATCCAAGCAGGGGAAGGAGCAGGAGCAGGACTAGCTCACATTGTGCAATATGCAATATGCCCGAGCATCTCCCCAAACACTCGATGCAATCCTCCCCCCCTTACCAGTCCGCGCGCCCCTGGCAAAAGGGAACACGCAATCGCTGCTGCTGCCAAACAACCCATACAAAGTCCCTTTCTCCGAGGATGAGGAGCAGGAGGATGAGGGGCTTGGCCGGGTGTCGTTGGCCATTTGATTGTCGGCTGGGAACTGCGAACTGTCGGCCAACTTTCGGTGGGAACCCCCTGCAGGCAGGGAGGGACTGCAGCTCGGTAACTCGACAACTGAGAAACGAAAGCTCCGTCGGAGTCAACTGAATTAGTTGGTTCGCTGCTTGGCAGGGTGATAGGAGGAACTGGGAGTGGGAGCGGGAGTGGGAGTGGGTCCTAGTCCCTAGGACAGTGTGCACCCCTCATTCTTCATGAGTCACCCGCTCTGGGCAGGGAATGAATCATCCGGGAGTCCGGGAATCCGGGAATTTGATGCAGCCGCCGTAACGGAATTTGCCGCAGCCGCAAAAACTTTTTCTGGAATTCCGCGATTCGATCCAAAAATGCCCCACTACAGTATTCAACCCCCCTGCTCTGAACTTCATTACATTTCCACATTTCCACATGCGGAATGCACGAGCAGAAAGAATATTTCAAGTATTTCCCTGACTACTTCAGATATGGAATGTGCCCGAGTGATTGTGCCACTAAATCAGGTCGAACTGGATGCTCTGGCATCAGGGTTACGGAAAGGGGTTATCCGGTATTAATATTTATTGATTATTACTTGCCTTAACTAATCCTTGGTTACTCCAGTTTTTCCTGCCAGTGTAGCAATTGATGTGGTGTCACCACATGGGGTTCTAGCTCCAGTGACCACAGTTCGTGATTGGGTTAAGTTTTGGTTTCAAGAGTAAGTCACTTACGCAGTCGCAGATTCCACCCACTCTGTCCCAGTGTCCTTTGTCATTTGTCAGTCTGGGGGTTATCCGCATGCACGTCCACGTCCTGTCCGCCGTTCATTAGTTGTGGTGTCGATGTCGCCACACACACACCCCTACAGAGAGAGATGAGAATGGGGAGCAGGGAGTAGGAAGTAGGGAGCTCGGAGCTGGGAGCTGGGAGCTGGGAGCTGGGAGCTGGGAGCTGGGAGCTAAAAGCTACGAGCCGGAGGCAGCTCCAGTGAGTGTGTGCAGTGACCCCGAGACTTCCCAGCGATTCCCGAACCCCCTCTCACTTTTGTTTGTCCTCTCGACCAAGTCCCCAATAGCCAACCCATGTCCATGTCCATGTCCTGTGTCTCTGTATCTGTCCTTCGCAACTCGTTTGGTTTTGTTTCGTTACGTTTGGTTGCCTTGGCTGGGCTCGGATCGGATCGGATCGGATGGGTTTAGGTTTACGTATTCGTACTGCCACCTCCTTGGCCTCCTCCTCCTCCGTATCCTGTTACAAAGCATTTACGCTTCAATGATTTTTTTCGATTATGCATTTTGCTCATTTCAACGTTGACAAAGGAGGACGGACGAAGGGACGGACACGAACACGGACACGGACTGGCTTAGGCTAATGTGGCCATTGTCTGTGGCTCAGTTGATGTGTCAGAGTTGCAGGAATTAGGGTTAAGTGCTCCTGCTTTTGCCTTTGCTGTTGCCTTTGCTGTTGCTGTTGCTGTGAGCTATGTTCTGTCCCTGTCTTCGAGGGGCTCTTCAATCGCAAGGCACCCTCCTCGAGTGTCCGGGTGTTCGAGTGGCCAGAGGTTGTGTTAGGTGCCTGGGCTGGATTCATGGATTCACGGATTCACGGGGATTGGGGACTCAATGCTACGGGGCCAACGTGGGTCAACAACTTGTATCCGGCTGTGTGGTGTGTGTGTCGGTCGGTCGGTTGGCAAGGTGACGACTCCCCAGCAACCCTGGTTGATAATCATCATCATCATCAGCATTATCGTGGCGCCCGAGCTGCGATAATGATGATGACGATGACTCACAATCGAGCAAATGAACCAGAATGAATGACAAACGTAAACGAAACGAAATGAAAGCCAAATGAAAAGAAATGGGTGGAAAAGCCGGGCAAAAAGCCGCATAAAATGTCGCTGGCAGGGACCAAAACGAAGGTGGAAGGTGGTGGGTGAAAGGTTGAAGGTGCCAAGCTCGCGTAGCGAGGGGTGGCCAGCAAGGGACACATATAAACGTGGCCAAAAGGGGTGGCTGTTGCTGTCACCCAAAGGCGGAAATAAGAGTCATAGGTTGCGATACAGAGAATATATATAGTTGATTTAAGGGTAAATGATCTGGTTCACTTTAAGGTGATCCTTGGGGTATATATTAAAGGTAGTATAGGTTAAAGGGGAGCCAAGGTTTTTGAAGATACACAAAAAATTGTAAATTTATAAGGATATCTTTAACTGGAAGAAGTTACATCTTAGGAAGGGTTCAACAAGATTAAATAAGAGTTATAGGAGAGTTAAAGCAGAATACATACAAGATATGAAACTTACTTCTATAGTATGTTATATCTAATGATATTAAAAGAAATAATACCTTAATCAGCTCGGCCTAGTTAGTCTCTTGTGGGACACATGGTCCTTCGAGCCGGATAATTATGCATATTCACTTTTTTGAACAATGAGAGTCAGAGCTATTTACGGCTTAGATAAACAGATTTTTGGGACGAATAAAAAAAGTTGAATGCCAAAAAATATTTAATATTTAGGCTTTATTTGGTTAAAGCCTTCTATGAGGAAGAAGAAGTATATATGCTGATACTAAGACCTAAAGTAAACAGTTAACCCTTCTTCTTATGAATATAATACCTTAACCAGTTCGGACTAGTCAGTCATATAAAAGTTCTAGCCAGACTCTACTGTATTGCAAGTTCCTATCAGACCACACTACCTCAAAGACCGATACTTGAGGTAAGCCCTCCTGAGACCATGATAATAAATCCCTTTAAAAAATATATATGTATATACATACTTGGTATGTAAAGTAAAGTAAAAGAGAAGACACATTCTAACCAAGACAAATGAGTTCTGTTTGTGCTACGCTCCCTCTCCTGCCTCTCCTTCTGCCTGCCTCTGTTATTACTATCCCTAAACTATCCCCAAAGTATCCGAAAACTATCGCTTACCCTCCTACCTACCAATCACGAAAACATACCGAGAAGACCGAGCCACAGCGGAGGAGGAGGAGGAAAACTTGGCCAGAAAGGAGCGGGTTGCGCGAGGCAATGGCAGAAGCTGGAATATAAAAAGTTACCCCAACACGACCGCCTGCCTCGGCCCCTCTGCCGCTCTGCCCCTTTGCCATTTGTGTTGCACGTCTTTGGCACAGCCGTGCGGTAATGTTTTATACATTTGTATGGCAAACATTTACGAGAGGGAAAAACTTCTCGTTCGCTCGAAGCTCTAAGCTCCGAGCTCCGAGCTCCAAGCGCCTCGGAGGCGAGGCGACAACGTGCCGGGCTAAAATTGTGGCAGGTGCTTGAATTTGGCATTTTGTTGACTGAGCCTGAACGACTTTTCTTGTAGCCTCCCCCCTCAAACCCCCTCGGAGGTTCCCTTGCCAACAACAACAGCTTCTTGTTCTAGTGTTATTTTCGTGGCAGCAGCAGAGCCGCATGCATTATTTGTTCGAGGGGACGGAGATGGAGATGGAGATGGAGATGGAGGGTCAGGTGTCACCTCCCGTCACTTCAGCCCACACTTCACCCCACTCTGGCACTCCGGCAATAGTTCGCCGCTGATTTCATTTGAGTAGCACGAATGGCACTTTCCCAAACCCAATCCCAATCGAAATCGCAATCGCAATCGCACAGACCTCTTGCCGCCGCTCCTCCTGGTTTATAGTTTCTCGGTTCGAGCGGATTTGGGTTAGGTCGGAGCCCTGATTCGCCGCATACGCTGGGAATAAGGACGAACTCGAGTTGACTTGACTTTTCCACTCGAACGAGCCAAGGAAGCGACGGCTTGGGCTTGGGCTTGGGCAAAAGCTCCTCCGGAATCCGGAATGAGGACTAAGAAGTAGGGACTAAGGCATAGGATATAAGGAATAAGGAATTCGCAATTCGGAATCGCAAATCGCAAATGGCAAACAGATGGAGCGAGGAGCATCATTATCGATGGTGTCATTAGCAATGAGCATCGAGTGGAGTCACTCGAGCGGCTTCCCCTCTCGGTTGCCGGCAAGTGTCCTTCGCATAAATCATTCACATCCCAGATCCTTTGTGTGGCCAATTCGGAGAGAGGGAGAGAATGAGTGACTAGGGACTCGCCAGTCGAACGCTGCTAGCATATGGTCCTTCGAGCCGGATACTTATGCATGTTCACCTTTTTAAACAACAGACAGAGGTACTTACGGCTTAGATAAACAGCTTTTTGGATCTAATAAAACTGTTCAAAGCCAAATAATATTCAATATTTCCACTGCCTTTCGGTTTAAGCCTTTTAAGAACTTAATTAAGTCCTGGGTAGCCCCCTGCCATCTCCTGCCCAGTTTAATGGGGCTGAAATATCCAGCTTATGCTAAGCCTTTGTAGTGGCTTTTTGCATTCTAAGCTTTATTTTTATTAAATTCCTTATCAATTGCGAAAAATTCCTTTCTTTGGGGATAATCAAATTTGGCCAGCTCAGCCAGGACCTGCCACCTCCCCCCGATCCCCGCCTAAATACTATACTATATAAAGTATATAGCCAAACAAGCTCTGCTAATTACGTGACCCAATTAATTCTAAACACACATCGGTTGGAAGGGGACGAGGCCCCGCACACACACACACACATTTTTGTTGGCTTTTCAAAATGATTTTCCACTGGTTTTGCTCGCTCGTATTTTTCCATTTTTGATGCTTTTCATTTGTCGACTCTCCGCCGGCCTCCCGCCGACATAAAAATACACACAGAAATGCGAAATGCGAAATGCTGAAAAACCGAAATGTTTATTTGAAATGTGCGCCCAGGAAATACATTTGCAAGAGCTCCCAGCTACCAGCTCCCATCTCCTCCAGCTCCTCCATCTCCTCCAGCAACAACATTTAATTTTGCTGCCGCTGCCGCTGCTTCTGCCGCTGCTGCTCCTTTTTGTGCCGCACGGAAAATCCAATTTTATTTGCATTTTCATTAACAGCAAATAATAAAACGGAAATATGATTTTTATGCCATTCCCATAGCAGCTGCTGTGCGCTCTGTCTCTGTCGCCTCCGTCCCTCTCTCTCTCTGCCTCCACTCACCCAGCGTTGCCATGGCCACCGCCCACCGGCGAACGCCCACTTCCAGGCCATTACAGCGTGCATTTCCGCTTTTTTTGGCTTTCTGCTGAATGAGCTTACTCCGGGCTCCGAGCTCCGAGCTCTGCCCCTCTTCCAGGCCCCTCTTGGAGGCCACTCTTCTCCTCGTTCCCCCTCTGGTTCCTGTTGTTGCTGGGTGATTATAAGCAATTTGTGTTATAAAATCGCAATATTGCATTTTCGGCTGTGTTTCTTCTTTTGCCAGCATCCTCTTTCGAGCCGGGCCGGGCCCTCTTCCTCCTCCTCCCTCCCTGGCTGCGTGGCACCTGGACCTGCTGCTGCACTTTCCATTTTCCACTTTTCTGGCCGATTCCTCGATTGGATTATTTTTCAATTGGCAGCAGAGTTTTCGCTTCCTTGGATTTCCCTTGGGCCATAACGAGTTTGAATCATTCAGCCTCGCCTCGCCTCGCCCCCGGGCGAAATTGCATTGCCTGGAATTTAAATGGGGAATGGGAATGGGAATTGGACCAAGAGCAGGAGCAAGAGCAGCACATAGACAGGATATTCAAGCAAATAGAGGATCGGTAATCGGGCAGAGGTTAAACAATCACAGGACCTGCTGAGCTGCCTCAAAGGAAATATCAGGCAACTGAGGTCACTGTTTACACACTTTTCTCAAAGATTATTAATTTATAAATTATTAAACATAAAAAACCAACTTAATCTCCCTGAAAGACTGTAGAGGCTGTCCTGCCTTTAAATTCCTGCATTCCTTCCTTAACTTATTCATTTCGCACTCATTTCTTTCGTCAGCCGAGTGCTGGCCAAGTATTCCCCCGCGAACATCAGGGCTGGACCCGCTTCCTCCTTCTTCTCCTCTTTGGTTCGTTTGCCGCTTTCCCATTGTCAATCGATTTCCGTTTCCGGGGAAAGTTCCAACCGAGCGAGCTGGCGAAATTGGCGAGGGCAAACAATGAGAGCAAATCAAAGGCCAAGCCAAGCCAAGTCAAGCCAAGGCAAACCCCCAGAAACGAACCCAAGAAAGTCCCCTGCCGGCCACTTCGTTTGACACTTTAATGCATCCGCATCCCCTGGCTGCTCCTCATCCCCATCTTCGGTGGCCTATTCCCCAAATCCCATTTGGCTATCAGCACACGCCTGACTAAGAGAGGGTGAAATGGGGGGCAGGACCAGGACACACATCGCTTGTTGTCAACCGACGCCCTCCGATTCCGATCCGAGCAAGCCATTTGAGGGCCATAAAAGTGGTGGAAGGGCTACGGGCTACGGGCTAAGGGCGTGAGGCGCAATATTTGCCACATAAAATTCGCTATTAAATTAAATTTTATTTGCACATTCATTCAAAACACACAACAAAATATGCCCTGGCACGAAGCGAAAAGAGTAAGAGCATTGCGAGTGTAAAGAAAAAATCGTGCAAAGAAAATGATGGGTGGAAAAGTGAGGGAAAATGGAGCCAGAGCCAGAGCCCGCCGCCGTTTGTTGCAGAAATTGATTCGATGTCAGATTTTATGACCGCGTTTGCAGATAATGAAATTTATCCGCACCGACAGCTCGGGAGGGAACGGAACCGGGAACGGGAACGGGGTTAGACAAATGGATAGACGGTTAGTCAATCGCCCAGTCATTCATTCACTCATTCGCCCGTTCAGTCATTCAGTCAATCGTACGTGCAGACAGCCCTGGCCCAGGAGGAGCCAGGATACTCAGGATACTCAGGATACCGACGTAAGGATACAGTTGGGGAATGATTAAGCGAAACAAATGGCTGCAGGAAAATGTAAGACAAAATATGTGCGTTTATATCGGCATTGCATTCGAATGAGCTCGCCCCTCGGTCACTGATGAATGTGAACGCAATGAATATTCATTCGGAAGGGGGGAGGATGCATATTCAAAGGTATTCGTATTCGTATTCGTATTCGTAATCGGAGGATCCAAGTCGTACCATGAATTGTTAATGGTTCACAGCAAGTTCATAGGGTTTTGGGGGTTGCAAGTTATCACCGTAACTACATAGTTCTTCCCTTGGAAACTTTCAGTGCCAATCGATGGGCACAAATAGCGCATGACTGGATTTGGGCACTTAATTTGTGCATTTCCGGCAAGTAATTCCCTTTTTTATGGCAAGTCTGGCCAGAAGGGTCTAAAAAACTGATGGAAAGTATCTTTTTTGATCTAAGTTTCCTCTTAACTTTGATTAGAAGCCAGTTCCCTTTCGCTCAGTGATGGATTTAAAGGCTAGTTTAGGCGGGGATTTGAAATGAATCGAAGTTTATGGCGCTCGACTCCTTCTATTTCGCACTCCAGGGGCGGACAACCCTCTAGGTTGAAGGCAGGAGGCGCCGCCATGAATCATCTGGCCTGGCTGGCTGGCTTGCAGCTTTGGCATGCAAGCCCAAGCCCAGAATGCGAATCGGCGGACCTCGTCTGACACGTTCCGAAATGGAACGGAAAATGGAGCCGCTGTCGGGGAATGTGCCATATATAGGGAGCTGGAGCTGGAGCGGGAGCTGGGGCTGGGGGAGCACGCATATTGTTTTGGGACCCCTTGTTGGCCTCGTCTCACTTAATAAAATAATGTTGTATGCGTTGCGGCGCATAATGGCTGCCACACAGAGAGAGAGACAGAGAGAGAGACAGAGGGAGAGACAGAGGGAGAGAGCAGATGTCGACACACATGCAGCTGGTGGCGTCTCTATTAAATTCATCTGTGCCACCAAATTGCCAGAGCAGCAGCAGCAGCAGCAAGTTAATGGCCAGCCCGAGCCAGAGTCCCCACTCCTTCGAATATTTGCCTTTGTCACTGGGGTTCTATTAGGCACACACACACACTCTGGTTGTAGCTGTAGCTGTACTTTATCGCTTAAATATTTCGAGTGTCTGCCATGCAGGGCACATACCACGGGCATAATGTGCCTGGGATGCGACAATAGCCGCCAGATCCCATCAGCAACCCGCCTCGTTCCAACCGCCCCAAAAACAAGACAAATTTTTAGTGCTGCAGTCAAAGTAATGACTTTTTAACGTCTCGCATGCGCGGATTCCCGTCTAGTTTCATGGCGCCCCCGGGTGGGCCGCCGCCTCCTGGCCTCTGGCTTCTAGTGGCTATACAAGTATGTGTGTGTGTAGGTAACCATAAAAGTCAATTGCCATTTAAGCTCTGATTTGTGCGCTTTATTGATTAATGTCCAGGCTAAAGGCAGACACTGTACTGAGCTATACTCTGCTGAGCGATACTGTACTGTGCACCTTAAAAAAGAAAATATACTCAAGCTGTATAAGGAGTATAAAGAGTATAAGTGGTATAGATGTAATACTAAATAATATCAAATGAATACTTATTGGTACAGATTATATTATTGAGTATTATTTTAATATAACATATAACAGATAACATATCGCGTTAACTGGAGTTTGTTTGTTAGTGATTTTTCTAAAGTCTTGGTGCAGATTGGTGTTATATTTATACTTTCGTAGTATCAATTGAATAAGCATCTTATTAGGAAATTTTTAACACTCAAGAGTATAGAATTCAAATAACAATAGTATAGTTTCTATGACGATGTTTTTTGGGTGCACTTATTAGTACAGATTTTATACTAAATAGTAAATTATCGAGTATTATTTGTATACGAACCAACATCGAAGATTTAATAACATATCTCGTTAGCAGGAATTGGGCACATTTCTGTTCCTCGCGTTATTAATTTTTCTTGATGCAGATTATTATAATTTTTATGCTTTTGTAGCAACACATTAATAGGCATCTTATTCAGAAAGTTTTAATACTCAAAAGTATAGAGTTAATGCAAGAATAGCATAGTTTCTTTTATGATTGTTTTATCATTTTTTTTTTTTTTTTGTGTACGCCCCTTAAGCGATACACGTTTTTATCGATAGTTGGCGGGGCGCTGCGTACATAATCGAATGTCTTCATCGATGCCTCAACGCACTTTATGAACTGTTCGAGCGCTAAATTTGATGATGTACAACATTTGACCCACAAAGCCCGCCGCTGGCTCCCTTTTATTATTACATTTCAGTGTGTGTGTGTGGTGTGTGTGTGTGTGGGGGGGGCTAGGAAACGTGTGTGGCCAGCCAAGCAGCAAACGAGTAAAGTGAGTGGAAAAGACACAACTACACACAGCAGGGGCTGGGAATTATAAATTTATCAAAAAATAAAGGAAAGAAAAAGTAAAATAGGAGCAAAGGAGCGAGGTCTGAGGGCGGCAAATTGAAAGCATTCCCTGCGGTTGTGTGGCAGCTAAAAAGTTCCCATTCAATTTCGATTTTGTTTTTAAGCCACTCGAAAGTCGAGCAAATCAAATACAACACACACGCACACACACACAACACACACTCAGGGCTGCCACGCCCATGGAACAGAAGCAGGAGCAGGAGCCGGAAAAAATGTTGTGTGTCGTAAATAAATCGGACAAAGAATGGGAATGAATGCAAAGGCAGGACTCGGGGCCAAGGGGAAGCTCTGCGCACAAAAGTGTGCTACAAAATTGTTTAAGCGACTGTGTGCCAGTGTGTGTGCCCGTGTGTAAGTGTGTAAGTGTGTAAGTGTGTGAGGGGATGATGCCTAACGTAAATAAAACTGTATTGATATCGAGCCTGTGCCTCCTGGCATCTCCTCTGCTGGTGTCACATTATGGGCGGCGAGTAAAAAATATTTCAAAAAAAGAAACCCAAACCAAAACCCTTCACTCATGCATATGTGTGAGTTTAGTTTTTCACACACACACACAGAGAGGAAGTTTGGGAGGCTGCAAATGAAAAAGGACCCTCGAAGCGGGCACAACAAATACGGTGATTGAGTGGCGACTGCATCTGTTGTGATTTTGCGGTTGACAGTCGAGTTAATTTCAACCGTTCTCCCCCAATCTCTTCCTTTCTCCACTTCCTTGAGGCTTGGGTTAAGCAGCCTCAATCGCTTTTTAATATCCCTTCTCAATGATACGGAAAATTAAGTGGTTAACACTAAAAGATCTCCCACTTCCACACACACACACACGCACACATGCCACATGACTTTTGTTTCCAACTGTACCCTCTGATGATGATATTCCGGAATTAGGCCTAAACCCTTCAAGCTCCGTTGGCCGAATCGATTGTTTCTGGTAATCAACCTAATGTGGGTTTTAGCCGAGCTTATTTAAAATATATATCCTTTTTTTCCTTTACTTTTCCTGACAAAGGAGAGCTTTTCCCTCTCTTAGTTTGAGTTGGCTGCCTTTATGGCTTCCGAAATGTATTTAAAATTAAAATTCAACTGACAAGCTATGGGTTTTCACAATAAATATATATTTTTGCAGTTAAATGAAGCTTCAAAGGCTATCAATGTCCGACAAGCTGTCATTTCACTCACAATTAAATTGTGGACTCCACACAAATGTGAGGCCTTCAAAGATATCAATGTATCTGCAGTTGCCTTGTTAAAAAAAATAATAAACTTGTCTTGATTTTAAGTAATATTTAATAATGGCAAGGACTCATAGTCTTCAGGGATATCGATATCTCTTCTGTTTTCCTTGATTTGCAAAGTTGCTTTGGACCTTTGCCCTGCAATCGATGGCCCAAAGACCTCTTATCAAAGGGAAAAGGCAGAGGCAAAGGCAGAGACCCAAATCCAAATCCAAATTCCTGACTAAAGCCTGCAAAGCCCAAAACCCTTGCCCATGTGTGTGTATGTGTGTGTGTACTTTGTGGTGTTGGCCAAATGTTGATGTCGACGTGTTTTTAATTTAAATTTTTCGCCCTTCAACCCGCCTCGCTTTTCCACTTTCCCCACTTTTCCCACTTTTCCACTTTGCCACTTTTGCCGTTTAGTTATTTCGCCTATTTGCATTTATCTGCCCCTCTTCCTCCTCGGCCCTCTGCCCTCTGCCCCTTTCTGGCTGAAATAACTTTGGGCCACGATTTCTCATGTCCAAAAACGTGAATGAAGTGGAAAGTGAAATAAAAGGGCGACGAGAAAGAAATGAAAAAGAGGGTAATATGCATATATATACTATAGAGAGAGAGAGCTGAGTTTTATCCTTAGCTTTAGCTTCAGCTTTAGCTCCCTGATCCCTGATTTGGGACTGGAAACGGGGACCCTGTCTTTGTATTCATAATTGAAATGAGTTTGCCGAGCTCTGAATATAAAGTCAATTTCGTTTTGAGTTAAATGTTTCCCGGGCTGAGGCTGAAACTGAATCTGTTTTTGAATGCGAATGCGAATGCGAATGCGAATGCAAATGAATGCTCGACCTTGTGTGGGGGTTGTCAGGGGGCTAAAGGGAATGGGGGAATGGGGGAATGGACATTGTGCAACAAAAAACTATTGTCTGCTGGCTCTGTAAGGGAAAGAGGTGGGAGGAGGAGGAGGAGGTCCTGCCTCGGGCACAGCGCAACTTTCTCAAGAGTTGCTAATGCTTGAGCTTTATCTGCGCTCGCCTTATGGGCCTCCAGGGCTCGCTAGCTCTCCCTCTCTCTCTCTCTCTCTGTCTGTCTCTACCCATCTCTTTCCACTCCTTACTCGCCCCGTCTCTCTTTCCCTACTCCGCAATGTTTGTTAAACTTTTGGCCTTGTTTGGGGGAAAATACATTTTTGGCAGCCTTTTAGCCTGGAAGCAGCAGCAGCACCAGCAACTGTGGAGGAGGCAGGGAGGCACCATTGCCACCGTGTGTTGCCACCATTTTTGTGGTAGGTTCTCGATGCCGGCGGCAGATTTCACCACGCTTCTCGCTTCGCCTCGCATGTGTCGAGCTGCCTCTGGGCTGGGGTTGGGCTAAGCGGCGTCGACACAACATCGTCGTCGTCGTCGTCGTTTGCTGCTCGTCTATTTTACACAAATTATTTTGAATTTATTTCGGTTTACCTGTCCCCAGGACCTAGAGCTCCCTTAGCTCCACCTGCGTTTGTGTGTGTATTGCTGTAGTATACTTTTCTGCGCCACAAAAAAAAAAAGAAGAAAGGTTGAAGAAGCAGCAGAAACCAATTTCAAGCATTCATTCAAGACGCAACTGAGCGAGAGAGATGGCGAAAGGGTGCTTTGTGGGTGTATGGGTGTGTGGGTGTTGGAGGGTTGTGTGAGCCCCCGGGCTCTTTAGCATAGTGACGACAGCAGCAGCAGCAGCAGCAGCAGCAGCAGTAGCTACCAACCCCCCGCATTCCGTAGCACGACTTTGAAATACGCTTCAAATTTACTTTGATATCCTTTTAATTTGTTGTCCCTCCCCCCAGCTCAAGCTCAGCCCCCCCCCCTTTGGGTGGGTGATGAATGGAACAGTAAACTTTTGTTATTCTTAGCCAGCAACCGCCGCAGCCGCCTCTGTGGGTTAGCAGGGCTTCAATGTCTTAATTAGAACATTGTTTGCTGGAAATTCTCTCAACTGGCTGGCAACGAGAGATGGAGGCAGGGCCATCCGCCAGGTACTGGGTTGAGGGCTGTGGGTGGCTGAGCAGTTCACAAGTTCAACCCCCTGTGGGTGCTCGCGATCATAACTTTAATTGCAAGGACACTTGGACGGAATTCCCTCAACTGCATTTACAGCTCTCCAGTGATAGTTGGAAGCGGCCATAAAATGCCAACCCCCTTCCCCCAGAGACACTGCGACTCCCAACTCCCCACTCCCGCCTCGACGTATGTGGCACAAAGTTGTTGAACCCAGCAAATTGCCAAAAGGAAAAAACGAGAGAGAGAGAGAGAGAGAGAAAAAAGGCAGACAAGCAAGGGGGAAGTGGAATATCGATTTTATTTTATTGACACGAAAAATTGCGCCTTGAAATATGCAATGCAAAAGTGGAAAATTCAAGCGAGGGCAGGACATGTGGGGAAGTGGCACAACAACAGCAGATAAGAGTCATAAAAACGCACACTCGGGCACTCGGGGGTAGGGTTCGGGGGTATTTCTTAACTCAACAAGGAGGAGGAACAAGCCAGCCAGCGAGTGCTTGAGCCCGAGCGAGATGGCAAGGACTAACGATTATGATGATGACAGCAGGACCCAGAGCCAGAGCCAGAGCCAGGAGACGGGCTTCTCTGCTTCCCAAAAAATACCCTTCCTTAATAGGATTACGGGGAAATCACATCAGCAGCACAACATGCTAAATTTCGTTACCAAAACAATAAATTCGCTCTCTCTCTGGGTGATTCAATAAGGCTCAAAGCAAACAGGATTGCGTTTGAGGGCTGTGCAAAATGTCAAGTCTAGAGATGAATATTTAAATAGAAAAGAAAGTATGTTTCCTAACTTTATTAAAGCAAAAAGATCAAGGAGTTAGAAAGTATATAGCATTTTCCAAGGAAATCTAAGGGAGGAGAACACAAAAGTTGCCTTGAGGATAAGTGAAAGGGTTTGAGGACTTCTGATCAGTACTCTTTTAAATTCATATATTTAAGATCACAGATTTTTTAAGTACAAATGGGAATGATAAATAAGTAATAGGCTAGTAATATTTCCTTGAGAAAAGAACTCCCTTTGGCACATTGAAGGGTATTTATCCAAGGGGGGAAGAAGGCAACCGAATGCCAAAATAAATGACACTGCGACAAAGTAAACTTCCTAAAAAACCTCCCTCTCTGCCACCCCCCTGGAAAACCAACCCAGAAGTGAGCAACAAAAAATAGGGAATAACCAAGAGAGAGCGAGAGAAGGAGAAAGGAAATTACGTGTTGGATTCGCTCGTTTATTATTGTTGCTGTTGTTGGTGTTTCTTGGCATTTCCTTCTGTTATTTAGGTTTTTTTTGCTCCAGTCTTGTTCTTGAGGGTTGCTTGTTGTTTTTTGTTATTTGGTGGATTTGAAGTAATGCAGACTTTACAGATTACAACAAGAACAATGGGGCATAAGGACACGCTGAAGGCGGACAACAAAAGCGGGCAACAAATCCAAAGGAAAGCCATTCGAAATGCTTAATGAATGAGCAGGGACAAAAAAGCAAAAAAAAGCAAGAAAAAAGCAGAAAAAAGCAAAAAGAATCGGCCTCAGAAGAAGCAGCAACAATGGAAGACAGAAGAAGACAGGCCAACGGAAACAAAAGGACGAAGGGGAGTGACACAAGGCGACAACATTAAGCTGCATAGGCAACCCTGTCATCTTGCCAGGCGAAAATGCAATTCGAAAAGGGGTTCGGTTTGGAACTGGGATGGGGTATCTCCCGCCTCCCATTGGGATTTGCATTGCTCCGATTTTCCAATCCAACGGCTGGCAGGGATCAACGGCGATTGAAGCCCTGAGACCCCGGGCTCAGCTCGATTGATATCGATTGCATCGCCAGACTGAGCCGTAATCGATGAACTTCCATTAGCTGAGTGTTGCTTGTAGCCTTAGCGGGGGAATATGAACAATTTTGAACAGTAAAAACATCTTTAAATAATTTCATAAATATTGGTATTTGCTTAAAAAAATATATAAACAAATGATTTAAAGGTTGCTTTTATTAAATAATCGTTAAATGACTTTCTTAGTTCATATATTAATTTATAAATTCGATATATAATTGCAAAATGATGAAATCCATCATGAAATCAATTGAAATTACTGATATAATCGATAACCAACACTCAAATTCGATAGTAAAATGTATCAATTTATAAGTTAATACAGTTTAATTAAAATTTCTCAAGAGTTCGGAAGCCAAAGCAAGGCATTAATTAAAATAACTGCAATAATCGATAACTAATACTCAAATTGATAGTTAAAAGTATTAATTTATAAGTTTCAAATAAAATTACTCAAGTAATCGATAACCAATAAACAAGTTCGATTGGTTTTGTATACTTTGCAGCTGAAATCGATTATCAATTTATCGATTTATAAATTCTAAGCAAACTATCAAGTAAAATTTCTCAAGTAAAGTTTACTAAAGGCACATCTCTCTCTAAGTGTTGCAAATTTCCCCCTCCCTGGGGGGCTCTTCAACTTGGAAGACCAGGATCATAACAATTCAGAATTACTTGGTCCTATCATCCCCCCTCGGCCCACTCTTCCCTCTCTCCGTGAAGCTTAGCTTAAGGGGCTTCCCACAGAAGTCGCTGGCTGTGTAATTTGGGTGCCATTCAAAGTGTCCGAAAGCTGAAATTGCATATTTCGCCATTATGAACTTGTTATCGCTCCACCCAACCAACTAACTAACTAACTAACTAACTAACCCGGCACCCTCCCCCTGGCCCTTGGCAGGCGTCACTAAAAATTACGTCAATTAAAGTTAATTGTGCTAATTTTAAACATTCCTTCCTTCTGCCTTCCCTGCCGCCTTGCCCTTTTCGGTCTCTGGTTTACTTTTCCATTTCATTTTTTTGTTTTTTGTTTTTTTGTGCAGAATATGCACAAATATTTGGGGGGCGGCCGAGGCGTGGCCGGGGGCGGGGGCGGGGGCTTAAGTAAGAAAACAAAATGGCGTCAAGCTGACAAAAGCAACAACAAAGGCGGGAAAGCGCAGCTGGAAAAGTTTCTGTTTAGTTTTTTTCCTCTCTGATGTTGCTGCCGCCGCCTCGAAAATGGAGCTCGTTTACTTTTATCAAAATGAAGTTTGTTTTTCCTACTCTCCGCGCCGTTTGCTGATTGTGCGCATAATGAGCTGGGAGGCAGGATCATGGCCAGGACCTGGACCGAGCAGGACCTGCAGTGGACAGCTCCGGCGGAGGTGACAACTCGGCTGCACAGGCAGCGGAAAATGTTTAAAAAGTTTTGTGACCTTTGCCAGGATAATATATATATCCTCTTTTTTTGTAAATTTTGTGAAAGCAAGGGGCTGACAGTGGAGGGCCATTCAAAGTTCGTGTGCAGAGGTGTGAAAGTTGACAGCAAAGTTCATAAAAAGGAGCAATTTTAATTTATTTTATTTACCCGACAAACTCAACTAAACGGGGACGAGAGGGAGCCGCCGCCAATCACTCAAAGCGAAACTCCCAAACTGAAACAGTCGCTGAGGCGATGCAGATAAGTCAGAGTGAAAGGTGTCCCCCAGTTCCAGTCCTCGGAGTGACCGAAATAAAATCAGGGGATTTCTTAGGGAAATCCCAGTGCTTAAACCATCCTTAAACCTTGGGGGGCGGCGCCACTCTGGCCGAGTCAAGGACAAAGCCTTGAAGTAAAACTTTTGCCTCGCCCAAAAATCCATTTAGAACCTCCCAAGCTCCCGCCTCCCAACTTCCACCACATTTTATAATGGCATTGCTCAGGGAAGCAGAAGCAGGAGCCGAAGCCCCCAGACCTCCACAAAAGGAAGAAAGAATTACTCGGGAGCATATGAAGAATTTAATTAAAGTTCATTTGCTTGGCGCTCCTCCTTCTTCAGGAAGCCTCCCCTCGGGCAGAGGAGAGGTGCCATTTCCGCCTCAAGTAATTGCAGTCATCAGAGGAGGAGCTAACTCCCTGTTCCGCCCCCTTTTTTGGGGTGACCCATTAACACGCGCTGGAATCGCAGCGTGAAAGCTTTTTGCCTTTCTTTGCCTTTGCATACCGATACTGTTATCGATTTCCAATAATCATTTATGGCCTGCAAGGGCGACTGTACCTCAGGGAATCCCATACAGGGAGCTGTGATTTCTTTTCATTTCAAATGGGAATTCAAGGGAATTAAATATATATATTTATAACACAAAAAAGCCATTAAGTGAGGTCTTGAGAGCTCAAGACTCAACTCTATCTCAGCCACTTATGAGCAATTAAGGCAGATAATGCCTTTTAGTTATCCTTGGCAGCACTGCTATCGATTAATCTGCCTCGATTCCTGGCTCTTTTATCCCTCGTCCCCGAGATGCACTTAATTAAAATGTCTCACGACTCAGGACTCTCCTCACTCGCTCGCTCGCTGCCCCTTCACTTTAAGTTATTTCGATACGCATCCTGGCAGGAGGCAGGAGGAGTCGAGTCGATGGCATAAGTTCTGGCCCCTTGCCGCTAATCTTCTCGAGAAAAAGGGCGAGGAGCCAGCAAAAAAGGCACGATGAGGAGTCGCAAAAAGTTTAAATTGCATGTCTGTCACAGTGTTGGTGTAAGGGGGTGCACTTTGTAGTTTGTGTGTGTGTGTGTGTGTGTGCCAACACCTTGTCGCTGTCAACGTTCCCTCTCGCCCCCGCTCCTTGCCTGCTTTTTTTTTACTGTTGGCCAAATTGCGCATACGCCCCATGTGGCGGCGAAGAAAAAAAAGGATTCACTGTTCGCTTCTGTTTGTAATTTATGCACGTAAGTCACGCCCTCAGCTCCCTTTCTTCCACCTTTCTCCCCTCGCCTTTCTTCCCACTGCAGTTTCGAATGAACACATCCATTGACTCCACGCTGGGAGCGAGATAATGAGAAAAACGTAACAAGAAAGCAAGGCGAAGGCAGGGAGACTCGAAATACGAAATACGAGTTCGCACAAAGAGCCACAGTCTGGGTCGGAGCTGGCTGATTTAATGAACTAGGTAGCTCTTCCTGCTCCCTGCTCCCTGCTCCCTGCTCCCTGCTCTCAACCCTTTCTTCCGCCATTCAATCATGGCATTTATCCGGCAAGCGCTTGTGTGTGAGGTAATGAGTGTGCCAAACGCTCCGACGCCTTAAATCGACGCTTATCAAAGCCACTGCGATTCATTTTCCGACTCAGTCTCAGATTTGAGGGGTTAGTAACGTGCTCCTCCCACTCCTCCTCCTATTTTCCCTCCTCCTGTTCCCTACTAGGAAAGTTGTCCTTGTTGTTGCCGTAATTATCCTGCATGCCGCAGTTCAAAGCGCTGCCAGGACCTAATCGCAAATGGGTCAACATGTAGTTGCGAGGCCAAAAAACATCCACGATGCAGTTCCCAATGGGCAATCAATCAGCGGAGAGCAGGATGCAGGCCACCATTAACTGAGGGCTTAAGTCCTGGGGAACTTAACTCTTAGATGAGGAAAACAATAATTGGTTGGACTTTAAAAGGCTGTCAATGTAGCTTTGAATTATAATGTTTAATTCAATTGCAATGTTTACTCTTGATAATGCAAGAAATAATCATTTTCGATACACACATCATTATTTGCCTGGAAGAATATTTTGGCTCCTCCTTGCTGTGGCTCCTCCTGCTCCTCGTTCTGAGCATCCAAAAGTCCTCAATCTGCTACGGCTTCCAGCGAGAGCCAAGCGAGAGGAAATTCTATACTAACAGGGCATAAATTATGCACACAAATTTGTTGCTGGCTTCGCCATTGTTGCTCTTATTGCCTGTTCTTCGGCTGGCTCCTGGCTCCTTGCTCCTGCCTTCAGCTTCAGCTTCAGCTCCAGCTCCAAGCTCGGTTATTAAATACCGGATAACACACGCAGCGCAGCGCAGGACGAAGGACGAGCAGCAGCAGCAGAAACTTGCTCCGATGATTAAGTATCTTTTTTGGCTAGGTAAGATACATAATATCTGAGAATCTTGCCAGCCAGCGAGCGAGTGTGTGTGTGTGCTTCGCAACAAATTGAAAAAGCTTTCCGTTTGGCTTACGCTCGTGCGATTAAAATGAATGCGAGCAAAGGAGTTAAGGACGAAGGACGACGAGCAGGCAGAGTGGGGAGCAGAATTAGTCGCTGTCAGTCTTGGAGCGTGTCGGGGGCGCAAAAGTTCTCCTTGTTGCCGGCGCAGCCATTAGCTCCAAGTGTTGTCGAAGTCGCCATCTTGGAACACGCACGAGCCAGGGTTCCGCCTCCTTCGCCTTCGCCACCGCCTCCTCCTCTTGAGCTTCCAATTTCAATTTCAGGCCAAGCCAGGCCAGGCCAAAAGTTATGCCAAAAAGTATGCAATAAACTCGCACACATGCAATCCTGCTGGCCTGGCCTGCATCGCCGCCTGCCAAAGGATCCTCTCGCCAGGAGTCACTTAATTAGTTTTCACAGTTAATTGAATTGCAAAAGAATGCAGCCCTTTATCGTCTAAGGTCTACTCCCCTTTCTTCACTCAGAGAAAAGCCCTTGCCACTCGAAACCATATGTTTCGAATATCAAACCTAAGCACTAAAGAAGGGAATTGTGAAGTTTTTTAAATTTGTTAATTAGTGTTTCGAGTACAGTTGGAAAAGAGTCAAAGTTTCCGATGTTTTTCTAAGCAAACATTGATTTTAAATAGATTTAAATTGATGTTTATCCACACCTTGTGAGTTGAGTTCGAAAATAATTTGTAAAATGGCTTACAATATTTTTTAAGTCATTGTTTATGAAGCTAAGTTATTGAATTTAATATCCAGTATTTTTTTAAGTATTAAAACATGTCCGATCAAGATAAGAATTCCAATACTCTTACTTAAACTTAATTCACTAATTAAAGAGTTATATTTTTTTCTACAATCTTAAGACTCTTTATATTTTTTCCCGTGTGTCTCCTCTTTCTATTCTAGCTCCTCCTGGCTCTCCCCGAATTTTCCCATTTAGGTTTTCCCATTCGAAACCACTTGCCTGCCATAATTTGTTGATTAGTTTTTTGTTTTGGCAGCTTTATTGCATTTTAGCCCCGACAGTTTTACCCCCTCCGCCCCGCATGTGCTTTGCGGCCAACTGTACTTAGTTAGAGAGTTGGAGAGTTGGAGAGTAGAAGAGAGAGAGTGTACAGCTCTGTCAGTCTGTCTCGGTCGCACCCGCTGCTCGCTTACTATACGGCTTTCCGGCCTGTTTGGCCCGGTCTGGCCTGGCTTTTTGTGTAAAATTAATCATATTTATTATCGAACGGAGGCTTTAAGCCTCAGCAATTTGTGGCCGGGATTAAAATGTTGTTAGCCCAGCATTTTCATTATGGCTGCAGCGGCGCACATGCTCGCATGTATTTCGTATATTTTCCATTTCCATTTCGCATTTTCCAGCAGCTGATCCCTCGCCGCTTGTAAGCGCATTAATGTTGCGTAATTTTTGTTGATTGCTTTGCTGATTCAGCGTTAATTTTTCAGTTAACTTCGATTCGGTTTTTCCATTTCCCATTCAGCAAAGCTTCCCTTTGGTTTTATTTTCCAGTTTTTTTTTTTTTTTTTTGGAGCTATGTGGAACTACAACTAGTGGATAATTTAGTTGATTGGCCCCGAAATGCGGGAGTTAGCCAAAACCGAGTGGGTTTTCCAATTCATTTTAATTTCTACCAATTAGCCTTTGCATAGTTTCGGGGCAGCGAATAAATTTCCACTGATTTGTACTGATTTAGGATATAGTTTAGTCCTCGAAATGAATGGGAATTATGGGATACTTCAAATGTAATATTTTCTTTTTCTGATTTAAATCATAACGAATGGCTATCGATTAACTACGTCGCGGGACTCATAACAAATGAGCTTTCAATTGTCATCTTGGGCCATTAAACGCACTCCTGCCCAATTTCCCTGCCCATTTTCCAGCTCGCACTCAATTAGCTGAATAAAAAATCGAAATCGAATGAACTGAGATGAAGTGAAATGGAATGAAATGAAATGAAATGAAATGAGCTGGAGAGCAGGACTGGAGGCTGGAGGCTGGAGGATGGCGGCTGGAGGTGACCTGCAGCAAATCGAGGAATAATGAACCGCACAAGAGACACTCCACACTGGACACTGGCACGGTGTAGGGGGGTTCCAAAGGGGCTGGAGTGACCCAAATTATCAGAGGGGGTCGGCGGCATCAGAGGGAATCAAACATTATGCAAAGAAACGCAGCAGCAGGAGCAGCAGCAGAAGCAAAAGCAAAAGCAAAACGAATCGCATCGCATCGCAGGCAAACTTGAGTAATTTCATTTCGGGGCCAAAAGTTGTATAATTGAAGAGCTCCTGCAGGAGCATAGATACCAAGGATGCCAAATCAATTAGGTGCCGAGGGGGGTGTTGGCCAGAGGGAAGCTGGCCCAGAGTTGCCGATAAAAGTGCAAAAATTGAAATTGAAAATGCCATTGCAAGGATGATGAACTACAACTGCTGGCCAAAGGAATGTGCTAGGATCAATGCACAGCAAGAAAATTAGCAGAGTGACTTTCTTGGGTTTATTAAAATCTGCCAGAAACTAAAGAGATTTTCAGCTTTTCAGTCCTTTGATTTTTCGAATATTTCTTCTAATTGCTGTATGCATTTTTCTGAAGTGTATTGCCTCGGCCCTGGCCTGATGATGATTTACGAAATGATGATAGTTGGCTGGCCCCAACTGTACGTACGTACCGATGATGATTACGAGGAGGACGATGAGGACGATGAGCATTCGCTGGCACTCCAGTTTTCAGTTGAGTTGAGTTGAGTTCCAGGTCGAGGCGGGGGGCCAGAGCGAGAGCCGCCCGCAAATGTAATTAAAAGTGCTTTCAGCAGCATCAATTAGAAAGTACACACTCGCACACACACACACTGGGACAGAGACAGAGACAGATAGAGAGGGCGAACGCTCAGAAAAGTTGTCTTGGAAAAATTGTGTTGCATACTTGCAGGCACTTTTCACAAAATTAATTTCAATTTGCATGCGTGTGTGTGTGTGTGTGTGAGTGAGTGAGTCCTGTCAAAGCCTGCGAGAGGACTCACCTGAAATGAAGAAATGTTTGTGTTTTTTTTTCCCCCCCGTTCGTTGTCGTTATTTTCGGCTTTACTTCGGCTGGGAAAAAGTTTTTCGGTCGAAAAAGTTTCGAGTTTCGAGCAGTTCTTCGCTTACGATCTGCATTTTGCAGTATGTGTGTGTGTGTGTGTGTGTGTGGGGACACATATGCTCTCCCACCCTCCTCCTTCACCCCTGGAGAAACACACACACTCTTAGGCACGTTTCGACTTCAATCCGGAAAATTCCGGAAGAGAAAGTGGGCGAAAAATAAACGAAAAAAAGTAGTAAAACTCGCAGAGAGCAGGCGGAGCAGGCAGTGGCGGCGGGAGGGAGTAAGAGTAGGGGGGGCCGGAGCCCGGCTTAGTGTGCTGAGTCATCATCAGCAGAACAACAGCAACAACAGCGGCTTTTTGACACTCGAAATTGAGCCACAAACAAGCGAGAGAGCAAAAAAGCAGGAAAGAAAAAAAAGAACGTTAAATGGCAAAAAGCGAAAATGCACAAAAGACAGGCGGCGAACGTAGAAAACTCATAAATAATAGCCCTGTCTTTGTGCGGGTGTGTGTGTGTGTGTGACTACCAAAAAAAAAAAAAAGGAGACAAAAAAATAAAACAGAAAAAATGGAGAAAAAAAAGTAAGATGTCGGCGAGTAAAGCGAAAAGCGTTTCATTCCATTTTTCCAACTTTGACTTACTTCAAGCGACACGCTACTTAGGCAACCAGGCCCCCCTCTTACCCTCCCCCTGCTGCGCCCCTGGCTTGTGGCTATTTTTCACAATTTGTTTTTGTTTTCTTTGGCATTTTCCCTCTTTTTTTTTCATCATCTGCACTTGCTACGTGTTTTTGGTGTGTTGTGTTTTGTGTGCTGTGTGTGTGTGTGTATAGCCCCCTTTTGACGCCACCCCTGGCTGGTCCTTCGTGCTCATTTCCACAGCTCCTTGTTTGGTCCGCAAATTTAACATGCAAAGCATAATTTGAATGTCCTGAACCCGGCTCTCACGCTCGCAACTTGCCCGCCGGGAACAGTGCGGTTCACAGCTGTCAGGTCAGCCAGCGATCGGAAAGGTTAGATTTATTATTGTCTGGCCTCCTTTTTTATAGAAATTAGGGTTTCTATAAATTATAGCTAAGTAAAAGCCTAGAAAAACTGAGAAAACTGTCTGAGAAATCGAAAATAATATGTGAGTTTCCATTTAGGATTCTAACAAAGTTCAAAATGATAGAAAAATAAATGTTTTTAAGAGCTGATCGAAAAAGAGCTGTATAATACTCAAAGTTTTCATATTTTCAATAAAAAAAATCGATTTTAAATCGATAAATAGAGATTAACATTGATAAACATCGATAAATAGTTATATCTCAAGATTTTAGACCCTTAGATTCTAATTATCTGCATTATTATGTCTTTCTCTGAGCCATAAAAAGGAATATATT
Organism: Drosophila lacteicornis; assembly: GCA_008044355.1. Lineage (NCBI taxonomy): Eukaryota > Metazoa > Arthropoda > Insecta > Diptera > Drosophilidae > Drosophila > Drosophila lacteicornis. The sequence goes on from VNKF01012756.1 coordinate 159,480, forward strand.
TTTTGGCTATCGATAAATATCGATAGTTCAAAATTAAAGACTTCTAGACGCTAGATACTAGCATATATATGTCCTTTCCAGTACTATAAAATCGATATACATTTTATTTAACAATATTTTATGTGTATGTATTTTTTTTTAGGTTTTAAAATCGATAAATATCGATAGCTCAAGATTTATGACATTTAAATGCCTTTCTCTGTGCCATAACAATTGGTAAATATTTTGTTGACCATATCCTATGTGAATATATTATTTTTAAGGAACTTTTCTGCCGCATTGTAATTATCCCGTCGATCAGGCGAACGCATTTGTTATTCCTTTGCCTGTCGCCGAAGCAAAAAAGGACGAGAAACGAGACATTTTTTTGTTTTATTTTGCATTAAAATTCTATTTGTCTCCAACTCGCATTAAGCATAACAGCAGCAGCGGCAGCAGGAGGTGGGGGCAGCTTTTTTTTACGTGTGTTATTATAACGCAATTTTCTTTTGTTTGTTTCGTTCCTGGCTGGCCCAATCCCTCGTTGGCTCGTTGCCTCGCTGCCTTCGCCTACGCTTTTGGCCAGCATTTCCAACTTTGGCCGGCTCTCGAGTGTCCCGCTCGGGCGAAATTAAAATATCATAAATTTGAGTTAATTACGGTCGAGTAAACATTAACATAATTGTGTTTCTGTCGTCTCTACGCCCCCGCGCTGTGCCCCTGCCTCTCTGCTGCCCCTCTATTTGCATCCCTCTTTAGGGGATGGCCATTATAAGTAGCCCCTGAAGTACTTATTGCCCGACTTGCTTTCGCTTTGCAAGGCCTCCTTGCCGCCTCCACTTTGCCTTCACTTTGGCTGCCCCGTGCCACGCCCCCTTTGGCTGGCGGGACGGGACTTAAGTTCTTTAAATCGAAAGTTGGAATTGACTGCGCGGTTTTCATATCTCTCCCTCGCCAGCGGAAATAAGCGCCTTTCGGTATTTTCTTTTGCCGTGTTTTGTTTGTGGGATAAAAGCATAAGAACGGCAATAATTCAGCAAAGTTTCTCGGCGTTCTTTCCACTTACTTGGCTTTCCATTTAATTTGTTGTGGCATAAATGAATTGGGCGAGCAAACAGGTGATTGATTGGTTCGCTATCTCTGCGGTATCTTATTGCGAAATAGAATCAACTCCGAGGCACTTCCGGTGGCTGTCCTTACTTCCGTTTGCCGCTGATGCAATTTTCTCCGTCAGCTTATTGGGTTTCTTGCAGTTTTTGCTTTGAGTTTTTGTCTTAAAGTTTAAGTTAGGTGTTAAAAGAGCTCACTTGTTGATCTGACTTCATTGGGTTTCCTCTTTCGAGTGAAAATTCTTCAGTTTAGCTTCAACTTAAGGTTAAAGAATATATCTTTTTTTAATGCATGTTTCCTGCTCTTCAGTGGCATTACCTCATGTTGATTTCAGATCGAGATTCCCTTCTTTCTGTTGCATTTCCCACCGTAAGTGACTACTCATCTGCCTGTAATCAGATTTTCCTGGCCTTCCCTTTGGCTTTTCCTCTGACATTTCCGTTCCGTTCAGCATACTTTGCTGCGGAGCTGATCGAAAACTCCAATTACTTGGCAACTTTATGAGCTGCGCTTGGCTCGCCGCCCAGCAAGTTAATCAATGGCTTTCCACTATTTTCCCCCCATCCGACCATCGGAGCCCACAGTCAACGCCTCTCCGCTGTCGATTAAGCGTGTTTTTCCGCTCTCTTTGGCCGTGGAAACAAGCGCACACCACACACACTACACACACACAGCACACACAACACACACGGGGGCCACGCCTCACACACTCATGCGTGCATTTGATTACAATTTGTCGCCCTTTCAGCTTGTTCAGCAAACACTGCGGATGCAAAGGGGCGTGTGTCCTGTTCGGCCCAGGTCCTGGCGGTTTCGAGGAGTCCTGTAAAGGGTCCCTGCACCTGAACAAATTTTAAACAAGATCGCACTGATTGATTTTAGCTTAATTTGAATTAATTTAATGACTCTTCTTAATTATTTCCCAATTATTGGCTTTATTTCTCCTTTTGATATTTGAGATATAAGCAAGTTTAACCCTTTTTATTTGCCATTATTTTTGTTTTCTGTGCATAGGTTGGTAGGGGTTAAGCGGGACTGCCGGGGAGTTGAAGTGTGACAGAGGGGAAACACGGCCATGATTGCCTTTCACGAAGAGGAAGCGACGCGACAGCGCCAGACGGAAGCTGGGGCGGATGGGCGTGGCTGCACTGGTGCTGCACTCGACCATATCCCTCTCCCGCTCCCTCGCCCTTCACCAACGTTGACAGCCCCATCCGCTGGCAACACCTCCCCAGTTAACACCACCTCGTTTGGGGATCCTTTGGATCCTTGGCCGCCTGACAGATTGCTGGCGCTGCTGCAATTTCCTTTTGTCGCCTGTCAGTTTGGCGGCTCCTCCTGACCCTTCTTTCCATTTCGATTTGCTGCTGTGCATCATTATGGCTGCGGTGTCGGGCCGCCCTCAGCAATTTCCCTGCGAAAATGAGGATAAACACCGCGCAATGTTGGTCAGCTAATCGAAATCCTGCATTTTTGGGTAGTCTTCAGGCTTAGGCTTGGGTTAAACCCTTTTGAACTCTGCTCAATTGCATATTCTGTTTTTTTTTTTGGCTGCCAGGATATTGCGCATAATTGTCGCAGGACATGCACTCCATATGGCGCTTCCTCTTTCGGGGCATACCTCGGTCCCCCGTTATTACAAAACTGTGTCTTTGTGTGTTTTTGTTTGCACATTGCGTTGCCATGGCTAGCGACATTATTATTGCCACGCCCCTCCTGACTGCTGAATCCTGAGTCCTGACTCCTGACTCCTGACTCCTCTGACCCCTTGTTTGGCATATGCCATTGTTGGTGTTAGTGCAAACAGCAGCGCCGGCGAAGGCAACAACAAGTGCAAACAAAATCTGCATAAACAAACACACACACACACACTGCATGGGGGCATTGCCCAGGCCAGGAGTGTGTGCGTGTGTATTGTTGTTTTTGGTTGAATTATTAGATTGCCTGGAAAAATTGCTGTGGCCCCACCTCGCTTCCGCTGTTGCCGTCGCTGTCGCTGTCACTGGGCTTAAGCCCTTCTCCCTGCAACTGACAAACTGGCTAACTGACAAACAAAGGCTGAGCCGGAGCTGCTTTGGCGCCTTTTCTGCCAACTTAATTACTTTTGAAATAGTTGAGAACGCACACAAACACAAACACAAACACATCGCCTGACTGGACGCTCAAGAAGGCGATGCATATTTCAGCTGCTGCCTGGCAACCGGAAGTCGGTTTTAATGAAGTTTCCCAAGTATCCCCGTTACTTTCGCATGCAAGGATAATAATTCATCGAATATATAGTATGTGTTGGGGCTGATCGATAATTGTGAATGCATTAGGGCATCATCATTAAAACGAGTGCATTTCCATTTAATCAGTTTACCACACTTGCACTTAAGCAGGAAAATGCAGAGAGTCTGAGTTGGAGAGCGAGGAAAATCGCTTTCAATTAATTTGGGAAAGCTCTCGAGAGCAGCCTTGAAACATTCTTCGGAATAAAGCCTGCTGCCTTCTGCCTGCTGCCTGCTGCCTGCTGGCCTTCTCGATTAAGTCCCAAACCAATTTCCCCACTTCGCAGGGATCATTTTCCGGGAAAAGTGCCTCTCTGTCCCCGCCCCCCGCTCGAGTTCATGAATCAATGAGTGCATTCTCCGGATTCAGCGCAGCTCGGCGCACATAATGAAAATGCAGCGAACAAAGGCGGGGAAAAGCGGGGAAAAAAGGTTGGTAGGTAGGAAAATCCCGCGAATGGAAAAGCCTGCTCCACTTTGATTGTGAGAGAGCGCGCGCGAAAAAATTGAAACAAAACCCGGGGACTTAAGCCGTTGGATTTTTTAGCCCGAGACCATCTGCCGGCGGCCGGCGACTGGCGACTGGCGACTGGTGGCTGGCGGCTGGCGGCTGAAAGAATGAAAGAAAAGCGCGGATCGCGCGCGCTGTAAAGCATGAGATTTGTTGCCATTGTTGCTGGCCATAATTGGAGAGTGCAAATCTCTCTGGCTGGCTGGCTGGCTGCCTGGCTGGCCTGCAGGCAACTCAACTCGCTTTGATTGCAATCAGAGCCGGCATTGTCTCTCAATTCAGTCAGCAGAAATCCAGTCCCAATCCCCTTTCCCAGCCCCATTAATCCCCGCTTCGCATCTATTGCTCGCTGATTCTCCAATTGTCTCCGGTGATTATCCCTGCTCTGGCTTACCTCTAGTCTGCACTGCTAAAATCAGGTTTTGCTATTAAATAATAGCCAAGAGAAACATATTTTGTCAAAGAAAAGGTCTCAAAATAGTCAGATTTTGTATAGTTTTTAAGGAACTCCAACTGGGTTGCATAATTTCTCTGCCTGCATCCATCAATCAATGTATCAATTCAAATCGTTATGCATAATTTGGCCGGACATTCATCATCGCCCTGAGTTCGTCCTCCGTCCGTCGTCAGCTGTTGGTAATGAAGCATTTAAGCAATCGCCAACGCAATCGCTGGACTCGCCTCTCCCTCCTAATGACGACCATTAATTGTTCTTAGCACACACACACACATAAGGAGGCGGACTAAGGAGGCTCCTCCTCCTCCTCCTTGGCGGCCATCATTTTTTATCGCTTTGTCACGCCCCCTTCAGACGCTGTGCCTGTACGTACAATGTGGCGTATGATTAATGTGCCCTGGCATGTCTTTGTCTGCTGTTGCGGCTGCTGTTGTGCTGCCTGTCTTGTCTATGGCTTTGTTGATGCCTCTCACACACACACACGCACACACACAGAACCACACATCATGGGATACACACACAAATGCCAGAGCTAGGACCACATGCACATATCACACATTACGCATACGCATTGTTGGCCCAGCCCAGCCCTGCCCTGCCCTGCACAGAATTGCAAATTCTCGGAATATCTCGCTTGATTTTCGCCTCTGACAGTGACAACTTCTTAGGACCAATAAAAGGGAGGGGGAAACCTAAAACTAACCAAATTAGTAGCTGGATTTGGGTATTACTTACTGAAAAGAGTTGGAAATTGGACTTTAAAGGGAATATATAACATTACTTGCTTTGGTAGTTAAGAGATTTGAGTTAAATATTAAAGCTAGGTCTAGGAAAACCTTTCAGCTTGAAAACCCCTTCTATAAACCCCTTAACTCATCTGTTTTTCCTCCGTTTTCCCTTTCCAGGCCGCCTCGCCGCGATGGGAGCCACAGATAGCCGTGCTCTGCGAGGCCGGGCAAATCTATCAGCCGCAATATCTGTCCGAGGAGGGACGCTGGGTGACGGACCTCAGCAAGAAGACAACCGGCGCCACATGTTTGCGTGATAAAATGGATTTGCTTGATTACTGCAAGAAGGTAAGTGGCCTACTCCGATTCCGATTCCGATCCCCGATTCGGATCCCAGATTTAGATCTCTCTCTCTGCCTCGTGTCTCTGCCTTTGATTGAATTGAGGGAAGGCAAAAGCAGAAGCCAAAAGGGAAGCCGCATGAAAAATTGCAATTTCCATTGCACTTTGCATATAGAAAAGTTCCTGGTTGCTGCCTGCTTGTTGAGATTGCGCATACGCCATGTGGTCAAAATGGGTAGCAAGAAGCAGGAGCAGGAGCCAGGAAGAGCTGTTTGTGGCTGCCGCTGCTGCTGCTGCTAGGGGGGAAATGTAATTTTATGGCCAGGCTAACGCTCAACTGAGCAGCCAGAATGCAGGCAACGCTTCGAAACGAAAAAAAAAGAGGCGGCAGAAGGAAACCAATAAATCAAAAGCAGCCACGAAGGCTGGCAGGGGATGGGAGACGATATCCTGAGTGGTCCTCCGCTATATGGCATCAACAATTTAATTTGCGCTGCGTTGAAAGCGTTTACATTGAGACAACATTAAACGACACTTAATTAATTTTCCATTAATTTTCGCTTTTTGCATTTTCTGCGGGACCTCTGCTCCTGGAGCCAGAGCCAGAGCCGGGGCTCACACACATGTGTGTGCGCTGTGTTGTCGTCGCTGTCATAAATTGGCATTCCATAGTCCTGCCTCGCTGCCATGCTGCCTCCCATTTCCACTTCCCCTTGCTTTTACTTTTTAATTAAATTTTTCTTTTGCCCAACGCGCCGGCTAATGTAAGCGCGCTGCTCCAGAGCTCCCGCTTTTCCCGCTTTTCCTGCTACTCCTGCTGCCTCGTTGTTTTTACATCATCATCATCGTCATCAGCTCCGTCAAATGTTCAATAATAGTTCATAAATATTGACACTGCATTCGGCGGGGGGGGGGGCCAGCAGTTTTTCGTTCGTTCTGTCTGAAAATGACATGTGGCAGGCAGGGCAAATGAAATCAGATCACAGCCAGCACGGAACAGCTGTGTGTTTGTCCTGTATTCCAATGCAGCAGCAGCAGCGGCAGCTTAAATAAATCCGATTGCATTCAGTCAGGCACTACGACCTTATTTCATATTTAAAGAACAGGAATATTCACATATTAATTGGGGGCATCGGGGCCAATGTGCGTCCCAGAGTGTTCGAGCAAAGGAAATTAGTCTCCGCAGCCATTGATTTGTAATGAAATTACAGGGAAAGCCCCCCCTTTGATGTCTGCTTTCTGGTGAGCTCGGATTAAAATGATCCTGTTAGCTACCGGTTATTGAATCAGGGCCAGATTTAGGCCTAGAATATGACACTAAAGTGGGGAATAGCACGGCAAGAAATCGAGTTAACGTTGTTCAAACTTGAGTGCTAAAAATAAGAGCAAAATAAATAAGAGATGAATCTCCATTTTAGACAATTGAAAGAGTGTTTTTCAAGTAAATCACGTCAATCATTAACCCGACTTGCTAGACAATGATCTATGGCTGGAAATTCACCTGACTTTGGCTCTCTGTGTAAATAAATGATTCAGAAAGCCGAAAACCTGCTCCAGACCGAGTTCAATGTTGATTTGAGGAGAGCAAAACTCTGGCAGTGTCATGTGTTTGGTATGTGGTTTAAGGCCAGGCCGGGTCGGGTGCGAGTGGCAGTGCCATTGCGGTCAGATGAGGTTCCTGGGAACTGGGAGCTGCTCCTTGCCGCACTCATCGCCAGCGTCATTACGATCATCTGTATGCAAATAATGAGCCCGGCAAGCTGTCAAAACTGTCGCATTTGATTCTGACATGCAAATTTCACCCTGACTCCGGGCACCGGGCTCCGGGCTCGAGGTCCTTGGCTGTCGCCTGCACTTGCTGTTGCCACAACATAAATCGAAATAACACACACACACACACACGCATGTGATGTATGTAAATGACAAATATTGTATTGGTTTTTCATTTGCATTTTGTTTTCTCGTTTCGTTTCGTTTCATTGGGATTGGTTTTGGTTTTGGTTTCTCTTTTTTCGTTTTCGTTTTCGTTTTGCTTTTATTTTATTTTTTTGCGTTTTGCGTGTGCTTTCCCAGTGATATTTTATGTAATTTGCACTGGCGCTTTCGCATTTATTCGATGTCGCTGCCTCTCACACATTTTATAATTATGGTAATTTATTTATTATGCTTAATTTATGTCGGTGGCAATGTTTTTGATGTTTCTGCCCCCGTTCGCGCCGCAGGCTGGGCCCCGCTCGTATGAAATCCAATAAAATCGTAATTAAGCTGAAGAGCCCGCAGCCAACGAATTGGATGTGCTCGATGGCTTTAAGATGGCTTTTAGCGTCTCCGGGGCGTATGAGTAATGCATTGGGACCTCTCTCTTTTTCTTATTCCCAAGAAAAAAGGGTCAGAGTTTAAGGGAAACCCTTTTGAAAATATCTTAAATATTTAAAATGTTAATGTTTCAGACATTTCAAAGGAATTTTATATGTAAAACATGGAAATATGGAGATGCTTGGGATTTTTACGCCCACCAACTACTTCAGCGGCCGCTGGAATGAAAGGCCTTCGAACCTTCAGTCCCCAAAAAAAAAAAAAAAAAGGAGGAAAAAGGCACCACTAACGAAGGCTGCCCGTTCTCGTCGTCCTGCGGCATGTCAAAAGGATATCGGGGCTGGGCTCTGGCTCTGGCTCTGGTTCCGGCTCCAGCTATGGCTCTCCATTAATGTCAAGCCTGGAGGACAAATTTGGCTATTTGCATGCAGTTTTTGCACTCACTTGACTCGCAAACACACACGGTCACACTGGCAGCGCGCACTTGACAGCGTTTCATTCCGCCCGTTCCATAAATCACGCGCAACACTTTTTTCGCACTCCACAAGCACTCGGACGGAATTCCCAACGTTTTCTGGGTGCTTTCGTTTCGTTTTTATTTGTATTTTGCTTTATTTTTTTGTTTGTTTGTTTGGCTTCACCTTGACGCTGGCCGCGAAAGAAATTAATTAAAAGCGCTTTATTGTCCTTTTGTATAGTCCGAACTGCGCTTTTTACCCCATGGACCCGGACCCGGTCCCGGACCCCTTGCTTATATATTTATTTATATCATTTTTTCCCAATTTGCTGGCTGGCTGGGGCTGTTTTGGTCGTGTTTCAATTTCGGTAGCGCTTGCTCTGCAATTCAAATGGAAATTAATTAATTTGCCACCGGGGAGAGAGCGGTGGCTTTATGTTTGCCTTGCGGTGTCAGGCTTCAAAATGTTGCCTCGCTCCGCATTTATTTGGAGTGAACACACTGACCCATCTCCCATCTCCCATCTCCCATCTGCCATCTGCCATCTGCCGATGGGAACCGACCCCGAAATCCCCGCGCTGTTTGCTTGTTTGGCTTGGCTAATGAGTTAAATTACATGTGCCAGGAGAACGGAGCGCGGGGATATATCTCGGCGATGCTCTGGTTTCGGTTTCGGGTTGCCTGCCGAGTTGCCCCCCTAAAATTCAGCGAAACTCCGCATTAATAATGATAAATGAGACTTGTTGATGAGTTGCTGCCTACGCCATGGGTGCCTTTCAAAAATTACGGACCCCGTCCATTAATGCGGGAAAATTGCATTTTGCAGACATAAATCGCATCTAAATTCAATTAACTACATTCAATTCGATACTGTGTGTGTGACAGTGTGTGTGTGGGTGTGTGGGTGTGTAAGAGGGGGGGGTAATGTAAGCTCATTTGGTGGAAAATCTCATTAAGTGACTGGGCGAGGGCCACGCAACCGCGGACCAGAACGTTAATTAGGAAGGCTTGTAATTGAATATCCCCAAAAGCATTTCCTGCCCTCGAGTTCCACCATGTGTGTGTGTGTTCTTATCAAGCAGCCATTAGTCAGGCTCCTAGCTGTGTGTCCTGCGTCCATGTGTCCATTTTCTTGCATTGATTCCGCCGCATCATCTTCCGTTGATCGCTCAATTAGTAGGAGTGTTTGTCAGCCCCTTCCGGCGGCTTTAGCTCTCATGATTGCCTCCCTAAAGCTGCTCATTGCGGCTACCTCCGTGCTTTTCAGGGTGACTACCTAAGCGCCCCTCTCCGTGCTTCTCATAGCTGCTAGCTAAGCGCCCCTCTCCGCGCTTCTCATGAAGGACTTTCTAAGCTCCCTTCTCCGCGGTTCTCATGGAGTCTTCCTAAGCTTCCCTCTCCGCGCTTCTCATGGCGGCATTTCAAGTTCCGGCTCAACCGATTACGGGGCCAACTATTTAGCTATTTAGCCGCCCCTCACTCTCTCCATGCGCTAATTATGCGCTGTCAGCGCCTCAATCGCATCCGGTTCGAGAGCAAACTCAGCAGGAGGAGGAGCAGCAGGCAAACATAACAGCCTAGATGGTGGCGAGGATGGGGATTTGATATAGACACGTCGCTTGGAGAGCAGCACAAACACTGCATAATTGCAGCAGCCGGCTGGAATAGTTTGCGCGCATCATTTGAGCTCCCTGGCCCCGCGCTGTAATTGCCACTGAAGTTGGCTGACCCCATCGGCATCCGCATCCGCATCCGCATCCGGTTTCGAACCGATCCAATCCTGCAGCTGAACAGGTTGGTTGGTGGCCACTCACCGTTGAAGGACACCAGCGAACCCAACTCTATATTTACGAGACGCCCCATAATGGTCGCGCATTGAAATTCAGTGAACAGGCAAAAAGTAGTTTAGTCGCTAAATAGTTTAGCCAGGCGTTCGTTCACACACACACAAACACACACAGGCCGCGATGAGTGTGTTGCCGGCTTATGGCTAAATATAGTTAGCCAGGCCCAGGCCCAGGCTCAGGCCCAGGCTCAGATACAGATACAGATACAGCTGGTACATATGTGTGTGTGTATGGCTGACAACAAATGGGCCCGTTTTGCCAGCTAAGCTCCGCTCGCTCTCGCTTAAATGCCTGCAAAATTGCATCGTCAAGAGCTGGGTCCTGGGACCAGAAAAGGTCCTGCGGTGGGCCATGTGGGTGGCGTGGCGTGGTGTGGCGTGGCGTTGGCGGGGCCCTAATTCAATTGTTTGTAATGTTGCTGGACATTTAGAGTTAAATGCTTGCTTACACATAATGCCCATTAAAGGTGATGTATGTGCGGCCCATTTGGGGATGCTAAGCCCCATGCCAGTCGCGTCCGTCGGAGGTCCTGGCGGGGGCCACTACGGTTGGCTGGCTATGCGAAACTTGCCAGATTGTGGTCCTTCCTCCCCCCGCTACCCCCGAACAAAATAAGGATGTATAATAGTGGAAGCCCCGAAATTACAACAGTTTCAGGCTTTTAGCGGGAATTTTTTTGGCCTACAAATTGTTGGGTTTTAAGCTTCACCAACATTTTCATGTAATTTAATCCAAGGAATAGCCTTAAATAATATTTGTGTAATCTCCTACTTAACTACTATATTTGGTTCTTGAACTAATTACCCAGAGAGAGAGAGTTAAGCTAGCCACCTTGCGTGCTGAGTAAAATGATTGGAAATTGCCAGAGAATTCAGGGGGGAAGGGCTGGAGCTTCGCTTCACTTGCTCCATAATCAAATGAGCAGCGCAGACAAAGCCGCCTGAATCCGATTGAGCAATCGAGGGAGAGCGCCCACTGTGCGGCACAGTGGTTGGCATAGAGCAGTCGTAATTACACGGCATTACCTGGCCGTTCAGTGCGTATCAGCTTATCCCATAATGGGGACTGTCTGCCTGCCTGCTCTGCCCCTCGTGGCCCAGTGAAACAGTAGCCTCTGGGTAGGTCAGCCATTGTCAAAGCGGACTTTAAACACACATGTGGACACGCACACCCTCGCTACCGCCCCGCCCCCAACTGAGCACACACACAAGCTATACTATAGAGACCTCCACTCGGATGGCACCTTGAATTGTGTTTGCTTTCTGGCCATTTGACTGAAAGGACTCGGCGACAACGTAACGTCAACGCAACGCAACACACAAAAGTTGGAGGAGGCAACGTTGTAACAGCACAAAACAAAGCTGCCAGAATGTCGGAACAAACGGAAAAGCCGCAGGACCAGTCGCAGGACCCTTTTGGCCTTAATGTTTGTGTTGCTTTTTCAGCTCTCTCTCTCTCTCTCTCTCTTTTTTTCCTTTCCTTTCTATTTTTTTTAGTTTCAGTTTGAGTTTGGGGCGTATGGGAAATTATTTTTACAATTTCAATGTCAACATGTTGGTGGCAAGCACGCGCCAAGGCCGACGAGAGCCATTGAATGGCAAGGGGTTGCTGTTGCTGTTTCTGTTGCTGAAGTTAACTAAAAATACCTATGCTTAGCTAACGATGGCATATTACGTATACGCAGTGCGGGCGCCTGAAGAAAAAAAATACGTATACGCCGCGTGACCAGGACCTGTCGAAGCGGGGAAACAAGCACGTTACGTATACGCAGCGAAGACGCAAACGAAACGGAAACGGAAACAGAAACCGAAGCAGAATGGAGTGTGCCAGGGGAACACGGCAACGGCTGAGGCGTGGCCGTGGCAAAACTTAAATTAAAACAAGGAACGAACGCAAACAAATGCCACAAGGCAGAGAAGAAAAAAAAGATGCAAATAGAAAGTTGCCACAAAATGATTTGCCGCGGCACGCAGCAGCTGAAGAGGAGCAGGATTTGCCCTGGGGAGAGGGAGAGAGGAGTGAGGAGTCCATGTCAGTGGCGCATTAAAAAATCATTTTCAATAACGCGCTCCACTGCCATCCTGCAGGTGGCCCCGCCTGCTGCTCGTGCCCGTGCCCGTGCCCGTGCTCGTGCTCGTCGCAACTCAATTGTTTGCATTTTGCATGCATTGACAGACAGAGCACACACGGGACACGGCAGGAGCCTCGTCTCCAGGAGCAGCCTCCTGCCGGATACAGATGTTATGCGGATGTTGGGCGCTGTCAAGCACTCACTTGCCCGCCCTTAACTGGATTTGTTTGGCTTTGGCGCCTGAGCTAGCGTTTCACCTTGATCGTATTTTTTTTTTTGCCACTGCTACAGGCAACAAAGGATCAGGCTGGATAATAGAAGAGCAAGCAAATTGGATTTGCAAGGCAGTGGCGCTCGCTAATAAATAAACCAAAAGCCTGATAAATATGTGAATAATTCAATGTCTAGCAAATTGGATAACAATTTGCTGTTTAAAAGCGGCGGCGATAACAGCGAAACTTTTTTTCGCAGCCTATTAGCAACAATTTGTTCAATAAGCCAATCCAATTACATATAGTTAGTAAATCAGTTTTAATTGTATTTGGTTTGAACTTTTCAAAAAAAGCAAACAAAAAAACAGAAAACAATAAATCCGTCGCCCGGAGGTAGACAATAATAATTTGCGACGCAAAAAAAGAACCAACAAGGACCCAGCAAAGCGGAATGAATCCAAAAGGATAATGGACCGATAACGATAACAAAAAGCAAGCCAGCCAGCGGTAAAGGACAAACATTCAGCCATTAATGTCCGCGTATTGAGAGCCATCTAATTGCATTGCTCAAGGATACTCGTGAAGCGTGTGTGTGTGTGTGTGGACAGCAACAATGGCGGAATGCGTGCGTGTGTGTGCGGGGCGAACAATGGCGAAATGTCAAGTTTAATTGTTTGTCTGTCATTAGAGCCAGCGATGCATGGGATTCTTTCTGTGTTTTTTTTTTTTTGTTCCGAGCTTTTTTCCCCGCTAATTTCATACAATTAAATTTTTGCTCCATGGACGAAACAAAGGAATCAAATGCTGTGTTACAATAACTTGCGCCGAGGCTGGGCTGCGTCGCGCGTATTTGCGGCAAACTCTCTCAAGCGAGCCACTTAAACAGCCTCACGCTCGGTTGAATATGTTTTGATTAAGCCAAGTATAACGAACACATTTCAGGCAGCTAGGCAGCAGGCCAGCCTGGGCATATGCTGGCCCGGGTGAGTCTCACTTTCCGAGTGCCAAGTGGAAAGTGGCAAGTGGCAAGTGGCGAGTGGCGAGGTTCGAGGTACGAGGTACGAGGGATGTGTGTATCCCCCAAAGCCGGGGGCACGTTTATATACTCCAACGGATCGACCGACCGACCGAGCGACCGCTCTGGTCAGGCACTGGGCCGTGTGAATGACATGACGTCGTACTCGGAGCCCAATCCCCTCCAGAGTTTCGTTATTTTTAAAGCCAGCTTGTGGGCGGCAAGGGCCGGTGTGTGTGTTTGCTGTGCTGTTATCCTGCGGAGGTGCCAGGGCCGTGTGCGGTTTATTTCAAGTCGCTGGCACGCACGCAAGTCTCCCCCCAAAAAAACAAAAAAACATAACCCGGGGGCCACAGTGGATCAACCGGGGGCCAAAAGGTGCTATTTGGGTGACTTTTAAGGTTGGTCCTTGTGGCTGGCAAAGATTTAAGTTCATTTTGAGTAATAATAACAAAGTCTATTGATTTAAGTTGCCAAGGCATCCTTAATTATTTTCCAGCCACATTTCAGTGAGGACTTAAGTAAGGATTCTGTACTGTCCGTAGGAGTCGCCAGTCCTACGTGCTATTATGGGCTTATACTCCCACAGCATATGGAATGACCACACACAGGACACACAGGGACAGGGGATGCTGAGTCCCGGAATAGGGCGGAGTAGGCGGCATCCTTTGGGGTTTCGGTTTTCAGTTTGACTTGACATGCATCAGCATCATTATTTTGTGCTTTTAATGTTTTATTTAGCCTGGTTTGCCGACAGCAATACGCAAAGGGGTGGGCCCTGTCTGACCGCCTACGTGCCTACGGTTTTGCGCTCATTTTCTTCGCAGAGCCACAGCCACAGCCAGAGCCAGAGCCAGAGCCTCCTCCGCCTCCATCTCCTTTTCAACCAATGTGGGTGTATATGTATATATACGAGAGTGTTCGCCATTTGCAACGAAGCACTCAAACAACATTTAAAAAGGCCTCATTTTCATGAGCCGTTGTGTGTGCCAGGATGGCGATGGCGAGGATTCCAGTTGGTAGGAAAGATGAGGTAGCAGAGGGAGGAGACGGAGGCCCCCGGAGGAGTGTGTGTGCCACTCGGCACATAATTGTTTGAAACAAATGTAGTGCACACACACACGCTCTCTACTCGGAGGAGGAGGAGAAGTGCGCCCAGTGGCACACACAGACATGCGGGATATTTTATTAGGCCATTCAGTTAGTCAGTCATTTAGTCAGTCAATCAAACCGGGCAGGCAATTAAAGTTTCACTGCCCATCAAGAGCAGCAGCAACGAGGACAGCAACAGGAACAACAGGGAACAATGTGGAGCAACGAGAGCGACTGGCAAAAAGAGGCAAATAAACACATCAAATGGCCTGGCAAACAAGCCGGGTTGCGTTTCCAAAGGGTACTAGAGGTATAGAGGGTATAGAGAGTATGGAAACTATAGTGAATCCTTTCAGATAAATGAAATTTCCCCAATGAGAGAGAGAGCTTGATTAATAATAAATTGAACGGCACAAAACGGGAATTTAAAAGCTCTTTTAGGTAATATAAATATATGGAGAAAGAGTTATATAGAAAGGGTTAAGGGTTAAGCACTGTTTCTAGTTTCAGTGGTTAACTTAATGAATATTTAAATAGGTTCTCTTGTTCAGGAAATTGCTTAAAATATAATTCAATAAATTAATTAGCTTAGAAAGCTGTGTGAGGGTAAAGGTACTTCCGACAGGGAAAGTAAGCTTCACTTAAAGAATTTATACTGTTAATATAGTATGTCATTACTCATCTTAATTAAATTAATTAGCTTAAAGAGCTGTGTGGGAAAAGGAACTCAGACAGCGAGAGTAAAGAACATTATCTAAAGAATATAGATTGTTCAACATTTTTCCTGCTTGCAAAGAGTTTGAAAAGTTTCTTCTTAATAAATATTGTACAATTTCTTAATCTGTATAATATTCCCTCTTTTTTTTGCAGGCCTATCCCAACCGAGACATAACCAATATTGTGGAATCATCGCACTACCAGAAGATTGGCGGCTGGTGCCGTCAGGGCGCCTTGAATGCGGCCAAGTGCAAGGGCTCCCATCGCTGGATCAAGCCTTTCCGCTGTCTGGGTGAGTACTTCCGCATATTGCCCACCACACTCGACTAATCACTGATCCGTACTATCCCTCTATCTATATATCTCTCATCGGATAACTCAATCCATTCCTCCCCTGACGTTTGGCTTCAGAAGGACCATTCCAATCGGACGCCCTGCTGGTGCCGGAGGGCTGCCTCTTCGATCACATCCACAATGCCTCCCGCTGTTGGCCATTCGTGAGGTGGAACCAGACCGGAGCAGCCGCCTGCCAGGAGCGGGGCATGCAGATGCGCAGCTTCGCCATGCTCCTGCCCTGCGGCATCTCCGTCTTCTCCGGCGTGGAGTTCGTCTGCTGTCCCAAGCACTTCAAGAGTGAGTAATCCTTACTATTTCGTTGGAAATTCAATTATAAAACGCTAGTAATTCGAGAGGTATTTTATTTAATGTGTAAATGTAAATGACAGAAATATTTGCAGTAAAAGCCATATTTTTGCCATCAACTTGATGTCGCACAAAGCCCTGGTGTTGAGTGGGGAAAAACAATAGTTTTTATGCCACAAATATCTATGTTATTGGGCAAATCAAAAAAAAAAGGAAAACATATTTAGCAGTTGGCTGACGTTTGCATTTTCCTTTTACCCTGAATTGGCATGTACACATTTGTTTCCCCATTTTCCCAGGGAGAGGAGGAGGCAGTAGCCATTAGTTGCTTTAGCGTTCAATCTGTGGTCATAGAATTAATTATTTAAACCGAAAATCGAACGCACAGAGCCAACAAATGTGCCATTACCCACCCTGTTGCGATTATCATTGTGCATTATTGAATCGGTTTGAGATTTATTTATGCAAGAACTTAACAATTGAGAGAGCTTTAAGTTGCAGTAACAACCGATGATAGGGAATCAGTTGTATAATTTCGAAATCTTCTTGAGAGTAAATTTATTTGCCAATAAATAACCTTTTCCCCCCTGAACAGCCGATGAAATCCACGTGAAAAAGACCGACTTGCCCGTGATGCCGCCGGCTCAGATTACCAGTGCCAACGAGGAACTGGTGGCCAACGACGAGGACGACAGCAACGACTCCAATTACTCGAAGGATGCCAATGACGATGAGCTGGACGACGAGGATGATCTGATGGGCGATGACGAGGAGGACGAGATGGTGGCCGATGAGGCGGCTGCGGCTGGCGGTAGTCCCAGTGCCGGATCCGGATCCTCGGGCGATGCCAACAGTGGCTCCTTGGACGACATTAATACGGAATACGACAGCGGCGAGGAGGGCGATAACTATGAGGAGGATGGTGCCGGTTCCGAGGCCGAAACCGAGGGTGATTCATGGGATCAGAGTGGCTCGAAGCCTTTGAAGGCTGCCTCCTCCGCCTCCGCCTCCGCCTCCGCCTCCGCCGCCGCCTCCGCCTCCGTTTCCTCGTCCTCATCCCCAGCTTCGGTGTCTGATAAGACGCCCCCAGTGAAGTCCGATGTTGTGACCAGCACACCGCAGCTCTCGGTGGCCGCTGCTGCAGCTGCCAATGCCGGATCGGGACAGGGAGCACCGCCGTCGACGGCACAGCCCACATCGGACCCGTACTTCACCCACTTTGATCCGCACTACGAGCACCAGAGCTACAAAGTAAGTCAGAAAGTAAGTGTTCACGTTGAGGGCGCAGGTTTATTTATCGATGCAACACAAAACGTATTCTAAACAAAGGAAGCCCAACAGCGCCTTGAGGAATCGCACCGCGAGAAGGTCACGCGCGTGATGAAGGACTGGTCGGATCTGGAGGAGAAGTACCAGGACATGCGGCTGGCCGATCCCAAGGCGGCCCAATCCTTCAAGCAGCGGATGACGGCTCGCTTCCAGGTCAGTCATCCAACCATCCATCCATCCATCCATCCATCCGTGTGTGACGCACTCATCCCCCTTACCATCACTGTCACTGTCTCTGTCTCTACTTGTACCTCTACCTCTACTCTCTCTCTCTCTGTCTCTACTCTCATCACATCTCTTTGTCTCTCACTCGCACTGAACCCCCCCGCCCGCCTTTGACTGCCTGAACCCAAACCCCAACCCCAACCCCTTCCACCTGTATCCACCTGTGTATCTACCTGTATCTATCAGCCCTATGACTATGTAACCGCTATGTCTCTGCATCTGAATGTGTGTGTATGTCTGCGTCTGTATTGGGGGGCCTCACCTGGCAAAGGGGATCGATCAAAAATTAATTAATATTTATATTAATAATATTAATTATTTAAACCAAATTTTAAAAGTAATTATTAATAAAAAGATAGGTTTTACCTAAAATACTATCCTAACTCTCAAAGCCTAACGTCGGGCGCCAAGAATTTTTCAAATTAAATCTCTCAGAAGGGCTAATGATCACAAAGTATATTAATATAAATAGAGTATGATCTATTATAATTTAAAACATCAAAAAATAAGATCACAAACATCGAACAAAACTTATTAACAATTAAAATTGTCATCTAAAAATTATTAAATTGCATTCTAAACTTGAATGAATAAGTACAAGTTTTAAAATTAATTTTTAAACAATCATTTTTAAATTTGTATATGTAAGATAAACCAAAGATCACAAAATACGGATTATAAAACCTATATTAATAGAAAATTCTCAATTAAAGCTTAAAGCACCTTAATATAAGATCACAAATACTAGATCCCTTTGCCAAATGAGGCTTCTCTTGTTATGTGACCCATAACTAGTATTCAATACAACCTGTAGTCTATATATAATACATATCATAATCGTTTATCATTTACCTCAGTTGATTTTTTGTTACCATCTTAATACCATTATCATGCACCCCAGTATCGTAATCGTAACCGCAATCGCAATCGCAATCGTAGTCGTAACCGTAATCGTTATCGTAATCGTAATCGTATCCGTTTCCTACTCTAACCGTAAGCGTAGCTCATTGAGTCGTCTTTTTTCCGTCCTTAAGTTGTGCTCATTGTATCACCTGCTTTTCGTTTGCTGCCCCACGAGGTCCAATGAGTTCTGACTCCTGGCCATCGCTGGGCTGTGTCCTTTTTATTTCTTTTTGTGTATCCATATGTATGGCAAATGGGAGCGAAAGAGGCATCAGATTGTAATCATAACAGCAATAACAGTAACAATAACAATAACAATAACAATACCAGTTACAGTAACGAGTAACGAGAGCTAACGAAGCAAGAACAGCATACAAAACAATAGATCAAGTCTACTATCCATATTACTACTAACTAACATCCAAAGTGCTTTGTAGTTGAACTGATTGGCATATAAACTAACTATAATCAATACCTATATACCTTAACCTATACCCTCTCCCCCTAGTAATGACCTATTTTCATTTCGATACCAAAACCTATACCTCCACCGACCCTGACGGATATATCCCAGCTCCCAGCCTCCCGACTTTGATGTGTGTTGCTCGCATTAAAGTCCTGTAAATGCTGCTTTCGTGTAACCGCTGCGCTTTTGCAAGCCTCGCTGCTGCTAAGTCGGGAATGAGACCATGCATCCATGTATATATCCCATACATAGCCCCATTCAGATTCAGATTCAGATTCAGATCGGAACCCCAAAATCCCCAAGGCCCGAGGATCATTTCAAATCCAACAACTCTATTGCACCGCATCAGTGGCTCGCACACTCTCTCTCTCTCTCTGTTCGATCTAGCTCATGGTAGCACCATCTCTGTAGCGGCACCAATCCCAGTCCATTACGAAGATCCCAGCGAGAAGCCACCCGCCTCCCAACCGTCCAACTCTCCCCAAACATTTCAACCACAAACATTTCACGAGATACGTACGAATCAAATAGAATTTTTCGAAAAAAATTTAACCGAACAACCAACAAAAAAATACCGATAGACCACCGATCGACAGTTGCATATTGTTATCGATCGACGCAAATTCCCCATGCTGATAATCTTTCTCTCTTGGTGTGCAATACGTCTTTATATGGGAATGTAATTTTAGACTTCTGTTCAGGCACTCGAGGAAGAAGGCAACGCCGAGAAGCACCAGCTGGCCGCCATGCACCAGCAGCGCGTCCTGGCCCACATTAACCAGCGGAAGCGGGAGGCCATGACCTGCTACACCCAGGCCCTCACCGAGCAGCCACCGAACGTGAGTAGAGTCCCCCCCAGTCGGAGCTATCGAGAATGAAGGAAAGAGCCTAGCCTGTATCTAAAGCAAGATTTCGATCAATGAGGTCTTGGGCCCACCCGCGGGCGCCATGAAATTATAAATTTAAATATTTTATTTTTGAGTTTTTGGAAGCACATTTAAAAATATTTAAAATCTAATACAAAAACAAATATTATTTTGACTTTTGTACTTATTTATTTTCTTTATCATTTAATCCTTATAATTTCCGCAATTTTATTTTAGTTAATATTAATATTATTTTTGAATTTTTGGAAGCACATTTAAAAATATTTTAAAAACAAATACAGAAATCACTAAGCAAAAGAAAATATTATTTTGAAATTTGTCTTCTTTTATTTTCTTTAACACCTTATAATTTCCAGTATTTTATTTTGGTTATTTAAAATGATTTAAAAACAAAATTAAATATTACTTTGAGTTTTGTATTTCTTTATTTTCTTCAACATTTATTCCCTATAATTTCCAGCACCTTATTTTGGTTATTTAATTTTATTTTTCAGTAAGCAGAGTTTAGACCTTCCCAATTTATCCATACATTAACCACCTGTAATTCCCCAACCAGGCCCACCACGTGGAGAAGTGCCTGCAGAAGCTGCTCCGTGCTCTGCACAAGGATCGTGCTCATGCTTTGGCCCACTATCGCCACCTGTTGAACTCCGGCGGACCCGGTGGCCTGGAGGCAGCTGCCTCGGAACGACCACGCACCCTGGAGCGTCTGATTGACATCGATCGTGCGGTTAACCAGTCGATGACCATGCTGAAGCGCTACCCGGAGCTGTCGGCCAAGATTGCCCAGCTGATGAACGATTATATTCTGGCGCTGCGCAGCAAGGACGACATTCCCGGATCGTCGCTGGGCATGAGCGAGGAGGCGGAGGCCGGCATTCTGGACAAGTATCGCATCGAAATCGAACGGAAGGTGGCCGAGAAGGAGCGTCTCCGGCTCGCCGAGAAGCAGCGCAAGGAGCAGCGGGCAGCCGAGCGGGAGAAGCTGCGCGAGGAGAAGCTGCGCCTGGAGGCCAAGAAGGTGGACGACATGCTCAAGTCGCAGGCGGCCGAGCAGCAATCCCAGTCCCAGTCCCAGTCCCAGTCGCAGCCATCGTCCACTCAGTCGCAGGCGCAGCAGCAGCAGCAGGAGAAGAGCCTGAGCAGCAAGGAGCTGGGCCTGGGCTCCGACGGTGGCCTGGTGACCGCGGCCAATCTCAATTTGGACACCACCAAGAGCGAGAAGGAGCTCTCGGACACTGAGTACGCCGAGGCCACAGTGAGGTGGGTGTATAAGCTGCTCCCAGGAATATAATCCCTACCTAACTAATCGTTGTCTTTCCTATATCCTGCAGCAGCACCAAGGTCCAGACCGTGCTGCCCACGGTCGACGATGATGCAGTGCAGCGGGCGGTAGAGGACGTGGCCGCCGCCGTCGCCCACCAGGAGGCCGAGCCGCAGGTGCAGCACTTCATGACCCACGACCTGGGCCACCGCGAATCGGTATTTGAGCTTTGCAATATTCCTATTTTTGCTCCGGAATTTTCCTAATTTTCCATCACTCCTTGCAGAGCTTCTCGCTGCGCCGCGAATTCGCGCAGCACGCGCACGCGGCCAAGGAGGGCCGCAACGTCTACTTCACGCTCTCCTTCGCCGGCATCGCCCTCATGGCGGCCGTCTTCGTGGGCGTGGCCGTGGCCAAGTGGCGGACATCGCGCTCGCCGCACGCCCAGGGCTTCATTGAGGTCGATCAGGTGAGGAAGCGGGATCATAGGATCACTTTAAAGTAGAAAAAGTCCCAAGAACAGCTGATTTTATGCTTTCTGGATAAAATTCCCAAATGATTCTGGCCTCTAAAGTGTGATAGCCACCTTATACGCTGAAGAAAGTCGTCAATGCATGCTAGTTCTAAATTTGACCTGATTTTTAACCTAATCAAACCATTTTGATGCTAATTTCAATGGTTAATCCAGTGATTTTACGTTTTTTGGTTAAAATTCCCAACTGATTCTGGCCTCTAAAGTGTGATAACCACCTTATACGCTGAAGAAAGTCGTCAATGGATGCTAATTCTAAATTTGAACTGATTTTTAACCTAATCAAAACATTTTGATGCTAGTTTCATGGAAATTTACAGTGATTTTACGCTTTCTGCTTAAAATTCCCAACTGATTCTGGCTTCTAAAGTGTGATAACCACCTTATACGCTATAGAAATTAGGCAATAGATGCTAATTCTAAATTTGAACTGATTTTTAACCTAATCAGACCATTTTGATGCAAGTTTCAAAGGTTTTACCATTGATTTTACGCTTTCTGCTTAAAATTCCCAACTGATTTTGGCCTCTAAAGTGTGATAACCACCTTATACGCTGAGGAAAATCGGCAATGGATGTTAATTCTGAACTCAGACCATTTTGATGCTAGTTTCATGGGTTTTTTTCCAGTGATATATCCTTAATATATCCGTCTCTTTCCTTCATTCGATATTCGATACTAATTTCCATATCTTATCCACCCAGAACGTGACCACACACCATCCCATCGTGCAGGAGGAGAAGATCGTGCCCAATATGCAGATCAATGGGTACGAGAATCCGACCTACAAATACTTCGAGGTGAAAGAGTAAGCGGGACGGCAGCAGTGGCGCGGCTGTGCGAGCGAGAGGCACACATCAGAAGCAGGAAGCAGCGGCGCAAAAGCGAAATAAAAACCAACAACAATTTCAAAATGGAATCTTAAGCATAATATTAAAAAAAAAACACAGCCGAATGCCGAGGCAGAAGAGAAATGATTTTTTTTTTTCGTCAGTAAAACAAACAAAAGGAGCGCAGTTCCAATAAGAGAATAAAGCGGAAGAGGAAGCCAGTGTGCAGAACGAAGAATGGAGAATCCGAGGGGTAGAAGAAGGCATATAAATTCAATGAATGGTAATATATCTATATATTAAATTAAAGCAAGCAAGCAGAAAGGCAAAGAATATAAAGCAAGCAATTAAATTTAAGTATTTGAATGTTTAACAAAAATGCAGTAAAAAAAACATCCTTTCTAGCTCTCGCTCTCTCTCTCTCTCTCACTCTCCCTTACTCTCACTCTCACTCTCTCGCTCTGTCTCAGTCAACCCGTCTGTCCCTTTCCCACACACAAACCAGCAAAAGAGGCAAGCGAAGACACACAGACGCACACACTCACGCGAAAAAGAAAGTAGTAGCAGAAGGAGGAGGTGGAGGAGGAGAAGAAGGAGGAGGAGGAGGTGGAGAATGAGTAGAAAAGAGCAGAAGCAGAAGCAAAACGCAAAACAAAAGATATTCCTAGTAAATAAATTTGTCAACACACAACACATATACATGCATTACTCATGACTCACCCATGACTCACACATGACTCACAGATGACTCACTCATGACAAGACACAGCATGCAGCTTCGTAGCATACTTTTGAGCGTTGCTTGCAAGCCGATCGCAAATAAAATTAGAGCCGCGCTAAGAAAGCTGAAAGCAAGAAAAAGCACACAGATACACCGATACACCGACACACACACTGAGACACGACGACACACACACACACAAGTGAACCTAAGAGCTACCTACGCGTACTAATCTCTATATATGAACGTGCATATATGCATATATGTATATGTATAACTCTTTCTAAACATTACACACACCCCACACACCATACACCCATTAAAGCAAAAGCAAAAGCAAAAGCAAGAGCAAAAGCGAAACCAAAAACCCAACAAATTATATATACACAATATATATACATATATATATATACACAATATATATTTAAAGCAAAGCAAGAAGAAATGTCCATAAATGTATTTATGTATCTATACACGAGCAAACACAACCCGAAAGAAGAGGAAAACTCATTTCCGGCGGTCATTATAATGCAAAGAAAGAGAATTTCGGTAAGCGTAACGTAGCGTGATGTAACGTAAACGTAAACGTAACGTAAGCGTAAGCGTAAGCGTAACGTAACGATGCTTGGCAGTCTATGAAATTAATAAATAAATCAGCTACGTAAACAGAAACAATGCAAAACGCTAAGCTAATTGCAGACAGAAACCAAAAACGAAACCAAAAACAAAAAAGAAAAAAGAAAATGAATATGCAAACGAGACATGATGAACGAGAGAAGAACTTTTAGAACTTTTTCTGCATATTTTGTGTGTAAGTCGATGGCAAAAAATGTTTATTCTCTTTTTTATGTTACATGTTTCACTCAAAGGCCAGCACAAAACACGACACCCACTGCAAACACACACTACACCCACACCCACACCCACACGCACACCCACACAGAGGAGCCCTTGAGCAGTCGAAAAGGAAAGAAAGCAAGAAAATGCAATTTTATTTTCACTCATTTCATATCAAAGGCTGCGCTGCAATCGAACTGTTTGCATAATTGCCTTAGGCGAAATCTGATAAGCGTTGCCCAAACGGAGACGCAGGGAAGAGGCAGGGACGGAGACCCAGCTGGAGCCACCAGGCACCACCTAGAGTGGCGGGCGAAGAGCCCCAAAGATAAACCCCATTTCGAAATGGCTAGTTTCATTTCTCAGCTCGATTGCTTGGCAAATATTTGGCCTGCTTTGTTCGAGCAGCGAGATACTGTTACTCAATCAAGCCAAATATAATCGAAATGCTTTCCCCCGTCAATCAGACGACGATCGGACGCCCTTTCCACTCGTTCAAGTTCGATACAAAATGCATTCAACCAAAGAAAACGTCCAGCAAAAAGTGTATAATTTAAATTATCAAGAAACTTCAAAGCTGAAGCTGAAAAAGGTGTTCGGAAATATACATTTCAACTTCGATGCAACTTTGATTCCACTTTGAATTAAATTAAAACAAAATTCTGAGAAAGAAATGTATATTGAAAGTAAGAAAAATAAAATTCAAATTCAAATTGAAGTTACATTTACAATTTAAGTGAAATTGATTCTAAAATTGAAAATAAAACTGAAACTGAAATAATATCAGAAGCTGAAATGAAAGTTAAGATTGAAACTATATCAAATGCTGAATATTTGAGTTCGAATTGAAGCAAATATTGAACGGAAATTGAAACGGGAGCTACAACTTGTTAATGGAGATTGAAAATGAGGAGTTGCCTTGTGTGATTCGAATGTTAAATCGGAAATTGAGATTCTGAATGAGATTTAAGATGCGAATTTAGCAATAAATGAAACTGCAGTTAAAGCGTAGCAACTAAGGTTCTAATTGAAACTGATATTGAAGCTGTAATTGAAGCTGAAGCTTGAAGCCACTGCGATTGAAAGCACTAAGTCCAATCGACAAAACCGAGCTAGAAACTGAGATTGAAACATATTCAGGAATTAAGCTCAAAATAAAGACTATATGTTGGAACAGAAATTCTAATTCATATTCAAAAGACACTTGAAATCGATACTAAAACTGAAGCTGGATGGAGCCGAAAATGTGACTAAAATCCTAGTTGAAACTATCATTGCAATTGAAGCTGAAGAGGAAAATGGAAAGGAAGCCTTTTCAATTTGAACTTTCGCTTCAATTGCAAAATGTAGTATCAATCACGATCATAGTCCTAAATTTAGTTTCTGAGCATCTGGATTAGTGATGATATCAATTTTGAATTTAGTTTCAATTTCTGTTCGAATCAAAACCTTTATTTTGATTTCAATTTCTAGCGGTGCTTTAATCCCACTTTCTATTCCAGTTTGTGTTTCTATCCTCACTTTCAATTCTCGATTTGATGTCAGTTTCAATTTAAATTTTACCATCTCAAGCTCGACTTCAAGTTTAGTTCCAGCTTCAACGACCGATCCGTATTCAGTTGATCACAACTCTAGGGATATCAAAATAACTTCTGATCTGTGCTTTTTGGAATCCACGAATTCGTTCTTCGAGGCAAACTCACGGCGCTCCCGCACACAGACACTGACAGACACATTATATAATGCTAAATGTATTACGACAACAATATATATACATCTCTATATATATACATACATATATATATATACAAACACATATATATTTCAACAGAACAACAAACAAACAAACAAAAAGGCGAATCAACTACACAACAAGTAAATAAGAAGAAATCTAACTAGTCAAAGCTTGAATATTTTTTAATTTATTCATTAATACAACAAGAACAACAACAAGAAAAAACCAAAATGAAAAAGTATACATATATATATAAAACAAAACAAGAAAAAAACAATTGATATTTACACTTAGTGAAGCGAAAAACAAAACCAAAAAACAAAAAAAGCGAAGAAAAAAAACAAAAAACAAAAAAAGATGCAAATGTGTAAGAAATAAACCCCGTCCTGCATAAATAAAATTAAATAAATAATAAAATAAATGAAAACACAAAGAATATCATAAAACAAAAAAGATTTACACAAAGATTAAATGCAAAAAGAAGGAAGCGAAACGAGGCAGCAGCCACAAGAAAATTATAATGAAATCGCATGTGTTTTTGTCGTAGTCTCATCATTGAAAAGAAAGCAAAACAAGCAAAGAAACAAACACAACAAAAAAAAAAAACAACAAACAAACAAAGAAAAAGCAACCAAAAAAAAAGAAACGTAAGTAATTCGTAACGAGAGAAAAGCAGCAGCAAATAAGAGCAACAATTTGTGTAATTCTTTTTGTCAAACTATGATTTTTGCATAAACGAGAGGTGACGAGATGACGAGGCCGAGGCGCGAGAGGAGAACTCTCCTCTCGGTTTGGCGGAGAAACGTATAAGAAAATTTAAATATTAAATGTACTCAAAGACAATTGTAATTGCAACAATAATTGTACGCTATATATACTATTATTAATGTGGAAAAGATTTCAGCAGAGCATTCGGCACTGGCCCCGCCAAGGACACTTCGGGCCATGATCCTTGATCCTTGATCCCCGATTATCTTGGGATCGATGGGTGATCGATGGGAGGAAGTCGGGCAGCTTGGGCATATATAACCCCATGGAACCCCCCATGGCAGCCAGGAAAATTGTATAATGTTTCACAAAAAAAAAAACACAACCAAAAAAAAACCCCAAACATAAAACATAAGAATGCAAAAGGAAACAAACAACAAACAAAGAAAACAAGAAGAAAAAAACAAAAAACAATTTTCAATGTATAATCATATAATTTGATTTTGAATTTTTGTGTTCTTTTTCGAAATATTTTGCATAAATAAAATAAAATAACAGAAAAACAAAAAAACAAAGAAGAATGTGTGAGAGTTTAAAAATAAATTAATCACCAGCGGCACGTGGAGGTAGGGCAGGTGGGGCAGGTCCAGATAACCTCAAGATTACTATGATTTATTTCGACCGGCTACCGGCCACCCGATCGGTCATATTTCACTCCATCGATAACCCAACCCCGCAACCTAATCAATTTCCCCTGCTTTTTGCGTTTGGATTAGCATCGATAATAAGGCCTGGGGTCAGTTTATAAAGTTAGCCAAGAGGGAACGGATTTGGAGTGGCTCTGGTGAGTAAAAAGGGTTTGTAATATTTTATTAATTGTATGGGAAAAGGTAAATAATATTGTGGGGGAAAAAGAAACTTAGGAATTAACATTACTGTAAATATCATTACATTTTACCTGGTAACAACCTCCAAAAATTATATTAAGCTTAGACCTGATAGTTCTTTTTCTACCCATCTCATTCTTAACTAAGAATTGCTACGTAAAATATAAACTATCATCCAAAGCAGAGCCCATTTAAATATATATGAGCTAATTAAAGTTACAGCCATCGTTTAGCCACTCAAAGATAGCCAAAGCCTCAGCTGGCCCCCATTACCGAATGAATGCCACAGAGTCTGACTCGCATGGCCCTACATGGACTGAAGACCCCTTCGGAGGCCCCCATCGAGGGACATCCACTTAATGGGCTCGACTTCTAAGCCGCAGATACGGACATACATGTGTGCGCGCTCATTATGAGTTTCAACTTCGAGTGCGCCAACAAGCCTTTACAATAAATCACTTGAAAAGGTATATGTGAAATCAATGTAAGGCACTTCAGTCTATCAAGTGTCCGGAGCATGAAAATTGACGTACATTTTGATATATGGGCGACCCACAGAGAGAGAGAGCTTCTGGCTTCGGTTTTGGTTTTAGTTTTGTTTTGGGTTTTGGTTTTGGCTTGGTTAACCCTTCTAGAACCATTTTGATTGATGTGGAACTCCGTGGTAATGTGGAGCACGGACTAACTGGCCGGACAGATAGTGATCTCGTCGAGTGGCGAGGCTTTGTTGTCGCCTTGCCTTGCCCTCCCTTCATTGTGAAACTTTCCAAAGTGCATTCTGCATTTCTGAAGAGTGCTCGCTGGCCACAAGTGGCAGCCGCGACATGACAAATGACAAACAACACACTTGCCCCTATCGACAAAACAGTGTTACACGCTCTACAGAGACACAGATACATAGATACAGATACACCGCCGTGTTTAGAGATAGAGATATAGGCAGACAACTTTGAAATGCACTTGAGCGTATTGGCGCGACTCGACAACATGGCTAATTTCCCTGTTGTGCACTTAGCAATCCGTGTTGATCATGGCCTCAGTAATTCCATATTTATTATATTCCATACTTGAGACTTTAAGTTGCGTAAAGCCATGTAAGTCCATTGTGGCTTATTGGAGATTAGTTAAATAATTGGAAATAGATCCTAGAAGAGGCATTAAGGGAACTTAGGAATGTTTCCCATTAACCTATAAGAACTTAAACGGTTATTTTGTATCAAAAAGATTCTCGATTCTCTAATTTAAGAGCTGCCATTAAGTTGAGATCACTCGAGGAAACATCGCCTCTGAACGAGCAGCTCTCAAGGAGTAATCTTCGAATGTTCGATGATATCGCCCCCAAGAGATCTCTCCAGTGCCAGGCACTCCCATTACGGTTGTCACTCGTGTCCCAGGAGGAGTGACAAGATGTCAGCACTCGGAAACCGATGAGATCGCGCTCCGGACTCCGCCGACAGAGAGAGAGGCGGGCCAAGCTCCTGAAATATAGAGCAAATGGGGGGCGGTCGATGTTCCCCCCAGCTGGCGATAAGGTAAGTGGGAATGGGACAAATAGTCAATCGAAGCCCGTAGGCCGTCTCACCTGGCCAGAGGTGCTAATGGAGCTAATGGTGGTAATGGTGCTACCCCGATAAGGCGAACGGTAGCCCGCTCTCGCATCTGATAAGAGTGGCTCGGATGTGGGTCCGAATGGAAGCCAAACATGTTGCTACAACATTAAAGTCACATTCAAATCGGGCTGATTAGCAACGCATATAGCTTATGGCAAGATATCGGGGGGCCTGTAATATCGGGGAAGGTATGCTGAGGTAAGGTAAGGTAGCAAGGTAACCCCATTTGTGGGTTGTGTGTTCCTACTATCACGGCGACCATATCGCCACTGATATCGCCTCGACCCATGTGCAAACAAAAACAAAGGGAAAATAACACATCGAACACCGAACACCGAACAGTGACGAACGGAGTCCGCACGGGAGTTTTATGGGTCCAACTCCCGATCGAGCTGCGATATTGTTTGTCAATAAACATACGCGCCACATAATCACCCGTAATAATAATATCGTTGGCGACTTATTATTATTATTATTTTACGATTCCAGCCAGGCAGCCAGTTAGCCCCTCCACCTTGGTCCGGGAGCTACCGAAACATCAAGTATCAAGTGGCAGTCGTACGAGCGCCCATTAAGATATTTATCGGCCGGCACTCGACAAATTTATTCACATTCACCCGGCATTCGCCGAGCTGATGGATTGGATTGAATGGAATGGCATGGCATCGGTTCCGCGGTGTCTTCTGCGGAAAGTGGTCGATCAAGTGCTGGAAATAGCGATCCAATGAAGTCTGACATTGCATATATTTGACGGACAAGCGGACAGGCTAGGGTTAGTTAACAGGAAGATTATTTATTAATTAATTTGAAGTTTGAGGATTATAATAAGACTAAGATTATTCCGCCGTGTCTTCCGGTTGATTAAGTGGCGGATATTTTGATCCAAATAGGATTGACTCTAACGGACAGTATTGACGGACAGGCTGCGGTTAGCTAACCCGAGGATTTTTTATAAATTATTCGGCTGTGTATTGTGGGGAATGTGGTATACAGACGAAAACTAGGGGAACTAGCTGCTGTTAGATACCCGGAGATAAATAAATTCTTTGAAAATCTGTGTAGTAAGTAAGGATTATTTATCAATTATTCGGTTGTAGTATAAAGACGGGAATGTGGTATAAAAATAGAGGCTTCGAAATGTTGGCGTCTAAAGGACAGTTATAGCGGACTAGCTGCGGTTAGTTAACCGGGGGATAAATTATAAATTCATTGAAATGTTATGTTGTAAGTAAGTTTTAAGAATTAACTGAATATATAACCTAGCTTTAGGATAATCTATAACTTGTAGTTAACTTTCTATTGCTATTGGAAGTGGGGGTTAAGTTCCAAGTAAGTTTTGGTGACTTTACAAGGCTGCTTCACCTGAAGAACCTCATTCCGATCGCCTTGCACCACTGTGCAGTATGCAGCAGAGGCAACAAATCGGTTCAAAGCCAGAACAAAAAAAAGAAGGTGTACACCGAACAAATATAAGCGAAAAGCCCGATTTGGGGCGTTGCGAGTATCTGTATCTGTATCTCCCCGATGGAATATCTCTCTCCTGTGGTGTGTGTGTCTGCGATAACTGGACGCGGACAGCTTTATCGATATATATATATTCTTGTGTACACTTATTGATATTTGCTTAGCTCGGGCCTTCGCTCCGTCACTCTCCTGCCTGTCGTCCGTCCGTGGGTTTTGTTTAATACCTATTTGACTTTAATAAGTGATTGTTGTAGCGCTTAAAGTGTCCCCCGTTGCGCCACACTCCTGGCAGTTGGTAGTGGTACTCCTGGCACTCGGATCTCGCTGCTCGACTCTCCGTTCTCGGTTCCCGATCCAGTGTTCCATTGGCAGTACGCCTCTCGACGTGGAGCCGCTGAAAAGCTGAGAACTTCCGCGGCGATCGCGCAAGAGCGAGAGGGCCTGATTAGCCGAGCGAGATAGGGAGCTTTCGGCGGACGTTCTCTCTTTCGGCGGACAGATTGTTTTTTTTTTATTTAGCCGTCGACGCTTTTATGGCTTATTGAAATCGAAGGAAGGCGGCAGTCAAAAAGCGCGCGCTACGCCTGCCACAACTCCCGAGATCCCGATATACCGACTCCGATCGCCACTAGTTTATATATCCCCGTTCGGCCCGTTCGATATATAATCGGAAAATGTGACTAATAATCGCCATAAATCACATGTACAGCGTGTACACACCAATTAAAAAGTGATCGAGCATTAAAAACCAATTCCGAGTGCAAATAATTCCTCCGTCGCGAGCTCAACTCAAATATAATAATAATTCATTAAATGTGAACCACACGATCCCACATATAAATATATTCGATATATATATATATAATATTTTTTTGCTGTTCAGAGTTCTCCTGTTTCGCGATTTCCCAATTTCCCAATTTCCCCGACTTTTCCGCACGCGAGAGCCTTAATTATGAGCAATTATAATCCGAATTGCGGTTACTTCGAGGATTGCAGCTACTACACGAACAACGTGTACCAACAGGATTATTGCATGCAGCCGGATTACGAGTACAACAAGCATGTCTACGAGTAAGTACACAGCCCCGAGTCACGGCCCCTGGTTCCGCCCGAAATCGGAGGAATCCGAGCACTGAAAATCACACAAAATCACAAGCTGCCAGTGGGCCGTCGGCAAATGAGCCAAGTCACTCAGCTGTCAGCGGAATATAATTATGAAAGGGGGTAGAAAACTATAATTTGGAGCTTTAAAAGGTTGATTTAATTGGGCCATAAAAAATGGTTCAAAAATCCCATAAGGATTCGTTATAACAAATAATTTAAGTACCTAAGATTCCACAATAAATAAAATCAAGTAAAATATGTACATAGAAAAAGGGTTTGTACAATAATGATATTTGTGTCTTATAATAAGAGGACATTTGTACAGAAATGGGTTGGGAAAATAAACCTGGACTTACTTATTTTATATATTTAAAATATCTCTTAGAAGCGGTAACCAAGAACTTCGAGTTTTCACATAGTTTAAAGAGTCCTTGATCACTCATTAAAATCTCATAAAAACATAGATAAATGTGTCTTAATTTAAGAGCAACTTTCTATAGTAATTGTATTCATATGATGTGAGAAAATTACCTAAGATTAGATTCCCTAAAAAAAAGTAGTAACATAACTCTTCGAAGTATTACTTAATTTAAATCCTCTTAGATTGCTCCCTAAATTCTCATTAAAACATATGAAGAGAAGTCCCCACAAACTCCCTAAAATGATCCCAATATTATTCCCCTTAAGTTAGAGAAAAATAACTTATACTTCCGTACATTTTTCTCAAGATCACTTCAAGCCAAGAGTTTCTAAATTTGACATCCATTTGGAGATAACGCTCTTACCCCCAAAAAAACGTTGGGTAATCTTTGACACAAGTCCATTGTATTGATTTAATGACGTAGGTAATGCCAACACTTTGACGTTGCCCAACTATTGGTGGAATCTTATTAGAAGTGGCTTCTCGAAGCAAAGATTTAACAGCCATTAAATTTTCCACCCTTCGCCAAGATCACTCGAAGAACATTCATTCATTAGGCGCCGGTTATCAGTCAATGGATCACATAGCAATTTTTATTTTTTTATTTTTCGTTTCGTTTTTTGGGGGGGCTTCAAGTACATGAATCTGTCCCGTCCGCCGTGTTCGCAATCTTTCATTCACAATCGTCCGACTTTTTCGGACTTGAATGGCAGCATGAGTCTGCAAATAAGGTTGACCATCGGGAAATGGGTTACATTTTGCACTGAGATTTATGAGCCCAATAACTTTCAAGGGTTTTTTATCTTTGATGATGATGCATCGAAATATGTTTTATAAAATGGCTTTCAAGTGTTTATTTGCTTGTGATTATATGTATGTTCTTTTTTTCGGATCTTAAAGGTTACTGGTTTTTAAGTGGATGGAACTTATTAATTCTCTTTTAGTGAACATTTTTAATAAACTTTTACAAGCTATACAGCAAAAAAAAAAGGCATTGCATTGCTTGCTTTATAATATTATTATATTATTTTTAAATACTAACAACATTTTAAGAAGTTGTTTAATCTCTTTCAGACTTAATTATTTATATTTAATTTTTATTAATTAATCATTTGTTGGGTATAAATAAAAACCTAGAAAACAGGGGTTTCATGAGAAAATGAACTTGAAATAAATAAGAACTTCCAAGCTATCTGTTATCTAAGTTTTTTGTTTTTTCTTAAATAACAAAAGTTTCAATTGCTTTGTAGTTACTTAGTTAAAAGTGTTAGGAAATATATTTAAAACTAAACAATTTCCTTAGGAAAATATAATATTTATGAGCCAAGAATCTCCATTTATTGTAAGGCTTATACCCTGGGCATTCATGTCTAAAATTATTCCTGGCCTTTCTCCCATTGATGTCGTTGTGCTGTGCAGGTGATCCTGTGATCGGTGATCGGTGCCGGTGTCCTGCACATTCCTTCTTCCCACACACACAAACACTTACACCTGCACGCCTCGGAGAAGAAAAGTGTCACAATATTTCCTGGAAATCGATGAGGCAATTAAAAACAATTTGATTTAAAATCAGCTAAGAAAACACCGCAAGCCGAGGGCTAAGACGGCGAGGGAGGAGGAGGATCAGGTCGGGCCCCGGACCTCGGGCGCATTAACATTTAATGGCATAACATAATGAAATTGTATTTTGGCTACCGAACCGGATCGAAATGAAACGCAGAGGGCTAAGCCCCTGATTTTCGCACACTCCTAAGCCAATGTTACGGCATTGTGAATGGGATCCGGAATGGATCCGAAGGAGGACTGACTGGTGACTGGTGACTGGTCCCGCGGTAAGCCGAGGCAAAAAGGTGTACGAGAAATACACCAAAAACTCGGTACGAAGCCGATGCAGGAGCAGGAGCAGAACCCGAGAGCCGAGAGCCAACAATGCGCATTATTTCCACTTTGTCACCTTTTCCGTCGGCGGGGTTTTTGAAAAACCAAAACACATGTTTAGTGAAATCGCCTGGAAAATCACAAACAGAAAGGTAGATTTTCCTTTCCCTCTCTCTCTCCGAGCGAACGACTGCGACAGGCAAAAATTGGGTTTAATTGGGTTTGCCCATAATCGTTGCATCGAACCCTCGGATAATCTGGGATAATGCTGTTTGCCAAATAAAACCAATTCCATTTATTTGCGCTTTATGTCATGTCCGCCTGAGCGGCCGCCGTTCATTGATGGATCTCTCTCGCTCATCTCAGCTCGGTCAGCTCTTCTCATCTCTGCCAGCTCTTCTCGCCTCATCTTTGTCCCTATTCTCAATCTCGGAATTTCCCTTCCAGTTGTTGCTCCATATGGCAGGTTGGGTTTTCCTCCAGCTCTCGCAGGGACCGGGACCTGTGTGTATGCGATTTTTCCTCTTTTCGAGGTGGTAACTCCTCCCTAGCAGCAGC
The DNA here is from genome assembly GCA_008044355.1 of Drosophila lacteicornis. Classification (NCBI taxonomy): domain Eukaryota; kingdom Metazoa; phylum Arthropoda; class Insecta; order Diptera; family Drosophilidae; genus Drosophila; species Drosophila lacteicornis. The sequence continues at coordinate 193,605 of VNKF01012756.1, forward strand.
GGTGTTGCCAAAAAAAAAATTATTTAAAAACTAAGGATCAATATTATTATAATGGCCTTTTTTTAACCTTAATGGTGATCTATCGGATGTTGTATAAAACAATCCTTTTAGATGTTAACTAGCAAGTTACGATTTTAAATAAATTGATAGGAAATTCATGATTTATGATTTTTAAGGGTAGTTTTTAAAGGTCAAAATACATTTTTTAAATCCTTCAGAAAGTTAGTTGCTTACTTATTCAATTTAATGACATTATTTCTTTAAATTTAGAACTGACAATCTATGTTTGTTCATTTTAATAAAAGTAAATGATTTTATGCAAACAATTTAATAAAAAGTAAGATGTAGAAGAATTTCAATGAAAGAAGTTAATAAATTAATTTAAAACAATAATAATATTTAATATTAATAATAATTACAAAACATGAAACAAAATTGATTTTAAATTATAAAGAACATTTTGTACTAAAGCAACTACTAAAAAAACAACTTTGCCAGCACTACTGCAAATGAATAATAAAAATAAATAAAACAAAGCTGAAGGACAACGGAACGCGGACACGCTAGGCTACACTTGTCTACCGAGCTCGGAGGGCCCTGAAATATGAAGTTCGAAAAAATAATTTCATTTGAACGCAGTCCCCAAACGCAATCACTCAAGTTGAACGTACTCCAGAAGAGCCAGAAAAAAATGTATAAAAAAACATATAGTCTGGTAAAAAAATAACAAAAAAAATACGGGGGGAGAAAAAAAAGAGGCCATCAAAAAGTCGAAAGCTTCAAATGCCTGGGAATGTGTGCACATGTCCGCGACGACGGCGACGAGCGATGAGCCAGGAAGTAAACAAAGCCCGAGTCGCAGGAAAAAATTTCCAAAAAGTCGACCCTCAGCGGGATAAAGCCGAACTACCAATATCCATACACTAAAATAAATGTAATTAAACTAATGGCCAACTTAAAGAGCTTATCAATTGTGTTTTAAGCGACTTAAAATAATGGTTGTTACTTATATTATTTGTTATATTTTGGAGTAGGGCACTTGGCTAGTCATCTATGCTCCAAGGGGATTCCTCCAAATGCGTTCAATTTGCGACCCTCACTTTGCGATAATTTGTGTTTATGTTTCTTTGGCATTCTTTTTTTTCGATTTGTATTCCTCAAATATTAATGTCAAGTCCTGGCTCAGTAACAGGGTTGTCAGGTTGTTAATAAAATGAATTTATGCTATTAACCTAATAAATATTTAAAGCCTTTAAAATCATTCATATTAATTTGTTCCAAATGATAACCTATAAAATGGGTTCTGCTTTAAATCTTTTCTCAAGCTATGTTTATGAAAAAAAAGAGGACAAATATGTAGTTAAACAATCTTTATATCTTTAGAGGAAACTATTTTATTTAAAGTCAAAAATGATTGAAATTCATGTTTTAATTATTACTGATTTCCTTTCTAATTTATGTTCTCAAAAGTAATATTTAAAAAGCTCTTTGACCCCCTACTTTTTGGAGGTTTAAGTTAACCAAAACTGAGCTTAATAAATTCCAAATAACCCGGCAACTCTGGCTTCCCTTACTTCCATGTCTTCTCGCTCAGGAAACTGTCACCCGCCAAATAAAAGGAAAGTTTTTCACCTTTTTTTCTTCGTACGGATATCAGACTCGCTTAAACGGCGCTGTCAAAGCGACGGCCACTTGCCAGTTGAATCGGTGGGAGAATCTATATATATGGGATAAATATAGGGAGTAAGAGGAGGTCCCTGCATGTCAGCCCCATTGTCAGGAAAAATCTAAAGGAGGAAAAACAACGGCCAGAAATTGATACATTTCACAATTTTGTTGCCGTTGCAACTGCAACTTATAAGCTGAACGCGTGACTTTGTGACATTTAATGCCAGTTTGTCAGCCAGGTTTTTTGTCATCGCATGCATCCCATGGACTTTGAGTCCTTGCATGCAGCCCATGGATCCGGCAGCGGAATCCTTGATACGCGGATGTGAATGCGAATGCGAAAATAACACAATGAAATTTGCATTGGCGACATTTGGGCTGGGGCACCCCCTTTGATGGGCCTATAATGAAGCATGTGATTGCCTGAAGTGTCACACGGTTCCACGCGGCGGCGTCTCAAGTTGTTTTTTGGCACATTTCGAAGGCGACACGAGATCGGGAAATAGAAAGATACATGGAGATACAGGAAAGTATTTTTATTCGAAAGTAAATCGAATTTATACCCTGAGATATGATAAAGGTATATGCTTTATATAGAAATCAGTTCCTATTTCAAAATAAAATACTGAGAGTCTAAACGAACTCCTCCACATATCCCAGAGGGTCAGAGCTAGGATCTGGCCACCACAATTGGGCAAGGTGATGTTCGAAAAAGACAAAAAAAATGATATTAGGAGGGAAGACAATAGCGTCATTGAAATGGCCATTCCGCACGCTGGGCCATTCATGAAAATATGGCAATTGAGGCTGGAATTGCCTTGGCATTTGGAATAAATTGCGAATGTATCTCTCGACCGGCCCCCCGCCGCCGCAGCATAAGGAAGTAGGAAGTGTGCAGAGGAAGTTCAACAACTGACTGACCAAAGGACACACTAGACTGGACAGCGCACAGTGGGACACGTCAGGAGGAGAGAGGAGTCGGTACGGTACAGAGGAAAAACCCATTTGTCAAGTTACGGGGCGCTACTCACGGATCCTTACAGCTGCACAGATACAGCCAGAGAGGCAGAGATACAGATACAATGGCGGGACCTCTCATCCTTTTTTATTAGTCAATGAGCGAGTGAATGATCCCACCTCTCTCTCTCACTCTCTCTCTCGACTCTACGGAGTAGAGATTTCCGCATCCGGAGGGCAGAGGGGATGAATGGAACCGAAAGTAGGAAGCTATTTATCTCGATGCCTCGTCAGCGTTTTGCATTCGATTTGTCAGTCAGTCCCTTTGCCTTTTTAATGTCGTTACAATCATCAATAGATGTCCTAAGCGGATCAGGGGAACTGATGGATAGTTGGGGTTTCTGAAAGGATTTAATATGGGAATCCTGTCAAATATATTTATAATTTAAATAGGAATAATTAGGGACTTGAAATAATGGGATACCTCTAGGAGTTTGGAGTTTTAATCTTTAGTTTGGGCATTTAACTATTTTTCAACTCTATAGGGAGACTTTCTCTTAATTTAAAATATACCCTTTAAACAGAGATACTAGTATCTCATTATCTTAACAAGATCCCTCCTTTTCCACGGACCTCTCCCCACAAGTACCCCTCAGCTATCTCATCTTCAACACAGCTAAAGGAGCCTGATTTGGCTCTAAGCTGACTTAAGCCACTGATGGATGGCTCTCAGCGCAAGAAATCGACTTGGGATTGACTCCTGCAATGCAAATCTTGTATTAGGGATCACTTCGTCACCGCGCCACCCCAAAAAGCGGGAAAACCCAGAAGGCCCAAGAAGGAAACCCAAACAGATACCAGCTGTATTTGAAGATCCTTTTTGACTTTTGTCCTGCGCCGAAGGCAACGCCTTCTTGTTAGTTGTTAGCATCCATCCCATCCCCTTACATAATGTATATTTTTTTTTGGCAATAGAGCAAACAAATTGCGGGAATCAATAGGGCAGAGAGCTACAAGATCACGCCAGGCCCAAAACTGACCAGAGGACAAAACCCCCGAAGATCAATCAGATTGGTAACATAAGCATGGAGATGGGAATGGAAAAGGGAAATGGGAATGGGAACGGGACAATATCAGAGGTGAATGAGGCATTTCCGCCAGGGAGATACTACATACTACACTTGGAGAATAAACACAGTGTTACTTGGATGAATTTAATAATTATTTAACATTTTAGAGAGGATTTTTTGGGAATATAAAGAGAAAACTAAGTTTGGGAAGTTTGATGAAGGTTTTAATAGGGTTTAACATGAAATTCTTAGAGATAAATCCGCTTGAAAGCTAAATATATTTGTGCTTGTGTGCTTTGGACTTTTCATAATGCAATTTATGCTCAAACATGTTAGAAATGTATATATTTATATATTTGTAGAGCTCTCTCATATTATTTTTGCTTTTGTATAGCAATGAAGGCTGGTTTGTAAACTTAAAATTCACATTCCTTTTTTATCTTTCAGTATTTTTCTTTGCATTCATGAGAAAACAATAATTTAAATGTGAAAAAATGCCTACTTCAAATTTATTGTGTGAAATCGTACTCCTATTTCTGCAGAGTGTAGGCAAGTCCCTTGTGGAAATTCAGTTTTACTCACTATATAATTTTTTGTGTTGTATTTTTTTTTTTTTTTTTTTTTGTAAATCACTTCCGCACATCGAATCGGAGCCCCGAAATTGTCATGGCCGTCAATTGAGTGGAGTGGAGTGAGTAGGGAGCGAGGGATCTTGGCAGGAGAGGGTCAAAAGTATTCCCTTTATGCCGGAGAACCGGAAGGTAAATTAAAATGGATGACAATGGGATGAACGAGGAACGAGGGACGAGGCAGAAGGGAGCAGCCAAACGAGCATTGAGTGAGGGAATGAGCACAAATGAATGAATGAATGGGAATGGAATGGTGGCACGCTGCTCGAGGCTGCTGCAACATGGCCGCCTAATTGTATCTGAATCCGAATCGGAATCCAAAACTAAGCAAACACCTTTTGCCCAGCACACACCTCGATTTTTTACGCCCGGCGAGGCGTTTAATTGGGGTTGTTATTGTCAACTATCGCACTCAGGAGGCGAGAGGATGTGGAACGGGGCTTGTAGCGCGGTTTGCCTGCGATTAACAAGGACGATATATCTGTGACATTCAACATAGTTTATTGCATTCGTATTTCGGAGGCTCGGAATAATGCCTCGATTGCTAAATGGTGGCGGCGTGTATCCGAAGGATGCGGATGCATTGTCACACTTCAAATCGCATTCACAGTCGCTGCTGCCAGCTGCTTGTGATTCGTGTCCTGATCCTGATCCTGAAGAGAGTCCTCGATGGCAACACGAGAGCCATGACATTGCCGGCGATCAATGGAGATTTCCACGAGGTGGTGGAATTTTTGAGGAATTTTTTAATTGGATTATGGGAAACTATATCTAGTTACTGAGGATAATAAGCTCTTAGAGCCCTTTTGATTTGTAAAGGTTTCATTATTATTATTTATTTAACTGTCAGATTTTAACTACTTTTTTCTTGGGCTTATTTAAACTAGAAGGTTTTATTTTTGATTAATGCCTTACAATATTTCTAGCATATTTGTTAAAGTTTTTTGACTGCTGTTTTCAAAAGAATATAATTCTTATCAGTATAATTTTACTTTAGAAGACCTTTACTAGGTTATAAACATATTTTTACAACATTTTACCCCCAAACTTAGCATGTTTTTAATAAATAAATATTTATTAAATAAAACAATATATAAGTAAATATTTATGAACTATTTAAGTGTACTAAATATTAGCCAAAATTAAAAATGGATTATCTAGCTCCATAATTAATACAATCAATTAATTATATTAAATGGAAAAGTTTCCCAAAATAAATTAAATATATAAACCTGCTCTTTGAAATCCTTTTAAACTTTTATTTTAAATTAATTATTAGATAACCTTTTAGTCTCCTTAGCTTAGCTAGCAATTTCTTTATATATTTATTTATAAAGAATACAAGTTTTCAAACTAATTTGTTTGTAAAACCGTTTGTGGTACTTTTCGGTAAGGGAAAACCCTTTCACCTATTTTTAATAATCGCCAAACTGTGTTTATTCGTGTTTTTCTCTCACACAAAATTAATACAAAAATAATAATAATCGTAAACCCCTTCATTGTTCCGCTCGCTCTCTCGTTGATCCCTCGCTCTCATTGCTATGCAAATCCAATATCAATTGAGGACTAAACTCGACCAAATAAAAATAAACTGAAGACGGGGAGCCGAAAGGAGGAAAGGACGAAGAAGGACTCGAAATACACATAAACACAAACAAAGTAGTTTGAAGTGCGGGACAAAACACAGCAAAAACAGGCGGCAAAAATAAATAAATAAATGAAACTGAAAACCGAAAGCCGAAAACTGAAAACTGAATATAATAAAAACACACAAATAAAAGCGAGACGGAACAATAAAAACAAACTGGTTTTCTCCTCTCGTTTTTCGAATTGAATTTGTATGTAAAATGTAGTGTGTGTGTGTGTGTGTGTGTGTGTGTGTGCGAGATACTTAAACTTCCTGCGGAAACTAAACTACTTTTTACTTTGTTATTGTTGCTGTTTATTAAATGCAACATCATCATTAAGCCCCTAACAATGGGCCACGCACACAAGCCAATGGAAAATGGGCGTGCGCAGTGCTGGGATATTTCCCACTTGCCGTCCAGCGGCAAAAGGACTTTTCGTAGGAAATTTCCCACCAACCACATGCGCATGGCTCGCTCTCGCTCTCGGTCTAGCTCTCCCGCTCGCACGCGCCGCTGATTGGTCGATAAAGCCGCCATGACGCGCCCACCAGCGGCAGCGGCAGTGACGTTGACGCCGACGGCAGAGAGCTGGGAACTGGGAACTGGAGCTGGAACGGCGACCCCCTTCCCTATTTCCACTTTCCTGGCACTTCCCATTTCCCAAATTCCTCTTCCATTTCCACATTCCCCCTCCTTAGTCTCCTTTTTCATTCCCACACCCTTGCCACATTCCCATTTCCATGTGTGAAGCGTCATGAGCGACAATGGAGTGCCCACTTTCCACGGGGCCCCTGAAAGAAGGACCTCTGAAAGAGGACCCTCCATGTACTCTATATATATATGAGCATATATATCCCCCCATTCACCCAGGCACGCCATGTAAGGCGTCTTTTCAATTGCCCAACGACGCCCCCTTAATGTTCGTGTTGATTATATACTTTCCTATATTTCATTCGGTTCGCTTCATTTCGGGGTGTGTCCTCAAAAGGGACATGTATCGGCATGTGAAGGATCTCTGAGCTAATCATGGGTTAGCTTATGAAATCGAAATTCAAATGGGCATCGTGGGGTGTAGCTGGGGAATCCTTGTATATAAGGACTCTACTTTAGCGGCCAAGTGCTCTCCATAACAGTTGCGTTACACGCAAGGAATATGGCATTCCGAATATGGAAAGTGGAAATAGGAACTAGGAAATGGCGGAAGACATGACAAGATATCATAAAACTAGGTAACTTTTTTCGATACTTTAAATGTTAAGGGATATTTAAGGTTTAATTTAGTTTTTTGATATTTTCTATGATATACTTTAGTATACCTGAAGACGTATTAGTCTGATATGATATGATATCATATCATAAAACAAGGTAGCTTTTTCCGATACTTTAGGTTTTATGGGATATTTAGGAATACGGTTAGTTATTTGATATTTTAAATTTTATATTAAAGCTTAACCTGAAGACCGATTCTTGTTCCATTAGTATCCCTAGTTCATAGGGGTTAACTACCTTCCGAAGAGAACTATGATATAAATTTGAAGATTTACTTACTAATAATTAAACATATATGATTTAATTACCATAGGAATAGACATATATCATCTAAGCTTAAGGTACTTGTAAAAAGTAAGTTTCTTTTTATTTTTAAAAGATAAATGTGTCTTCCAAGTAAAACATTATTTTTTCTAAAATATAAATCTTGTAAGACCGCAAACTCTATAGCTTAAACACTTTTTCAAGACTAATAACCCTTACAATAAAAACTTTTTAAGCCAAAACTTTTCTAGTATCAAAGTATACATATATTTAAGTATATATTTTTTCCAATACTTACAAAGATATATGATATTTAAGATTTAACTTAAATATATTTAACACTGATATTTATTCTCAATTATCCCGCAAACCTTCTAAGTTTCTAACAATTCGAAACAAGGGTTAGCTTTAACCAGATAATAAACTAGAGTTCACTCTCTTCAATGGGAAGAGGTCCTTAACATGCATCTATCTAGTATCAAAGTATAAATATTTACCGGAGATATTTATTCGAAATTAAACCGGAAACTTTTCAAGTTTACAACAATTGAATAAAAGGATAAGATATAGTTTCCTCTCTCTCTTCAATGGGAAGTACTACCTCTAGATGTCCTTAACAGAAATCTGCCTGAAAAGAGGGGATTACTTGTTTATTATTTTTCGTAGCCTTATCTATATATTTTTGGTTTAGTGAATTCTATCTCTAATTGCCATCGCTGGCATTCGGCGATAATCCCCCCTTAAATCTTCCTTATCGCCCATTCCACTCAATAGGATATTTCTCTCCCTCTCTCTCGCCCGTCGATGATATCATATCGGAGACATAAACCCGGACAAGAACAGACGCAAGAAGATGTCGTAAGAGTACAGCTGATAATGATAAATACAATATAATGACGCGGGGCTCGTTGACAGCATCAAGTGCGACAGAGGGAGACGGCGACTGGAGGAGGTACCGGTACGGTACCAGAAAAATGGAATCGTATACGGTATACCTAAGGAGCTCTCATCTCCCTCGCTCAAGTGCCACTCGAGAGAGAGAAAGAGAGTCCGGAGCGAGAGCAAGTGAGATGGCGGCAGGACACTCGCTACATCTCGCTCTCGCCCGTACGCGGTGGTTGAATTGGGCCACTCACATTCGCGGCCGCTGTAGTTGCCGTATCCTTGTATGCTTGTTGAAAAGGACATGAGAAGCCACTTAGCTCGCGAGAGTCTCTCCACAGCCGCTGTGCCTGTGCCTGTGTGTGTGTACACCCAATGGCAGCCTGCACAGCACATAGTGGAATATATATACGTATATAGAATGTGGCATCGAGAAGAGACACCCCGAAAGGCGTGCTGCCTGCCGCTCTGCCGTTGGCCGCCGCCGCCGGGACTCTCGACTCGAACTCGAACTCGAAGTCGGACTTGGACTCGTGTCGAGTTCTTGATGCCTCGTTAGTTGTTGATGACACTTCAGTTTGGAATGTTTAGAGTGCGCTCCGAGCTCAATCGCGATACGGACACCACCAAGGATATAATATTGATAATAGTTCGTTCTCAGTGCTAATCGAGTGTACAAGTGTGCTCCTTTCACCTCTGCCTACACACAAGGATCCCTTTAATTTTTTTTTGCCGTGCCGTTAATATCCGGTTGTCAAAGTGGCGGAGAAACGCAAGAGTCCGTCCACGCCGCCGCCCGCGCCGCAGCGTCGCAAATCGAACGGATCCTCACCCAGCGGCGGCGGCGGCGGCGGCATCGGATCCCCACCAGCGGAGATGACCAGCGCCGGGCTGGGTTCGGTAGTCTCCGGCTCCGGAGCGGGCTCCCTGGAGCGGACGCCCACGAAACGCAGCGACCGGGAGCGGGAGCGGGAGCGGGAACGGGAGCGGGACAATAGCAGTGGCTTGGGCAGCGCCGGCAGCCTGCCAGCATCGCCGCAGAGCGGTATCACTGTCAGTCCCGCCTCACCGGCCACACCCTCCACGCCCAAGCGGCCCCTGAGGACATCCACGCCCTCCATGGAGCGGGAGAGGAATCGGGATCGGGATCATGACAGAGAAAGGGAGCGCGAGCGGGAAAGGGAGCGAGAACGGGAACGGGAGCGCGAACGTTCCGCCAGGATCTTCAGCACCGCCAGCACCACCGTGCCCACGAACACAAGCTCCAGTGCGAGCGGCTTGGCGCCGGAGCAGCTGCGCATCCCGACGGGAGCGGCCGCCTTTAGCGGCTTCCCCGGACTCCATAGCATGAGCAGCCTGATGGTGCCATCGTCGGCGGCCGTGGCTGCCGCAGCAGCCGCCCCCTTCCTGCCCTGGTCGCCCATCCTGCTGCCGCCGTGGAGCCATGCCCTCCTACCGGCCGCCTTCTATCCGGCGGCCCTGCGAAATGCTCTCCCCGGGTAAGCACTTGGATGGGATTGGAAGTTGGATATAGCCTAGATATATCTTTGTTTTTTTTTATCGAAGGAGGAGCTTTTTTCTAGCTTTATCCTGCCTTGAAGGGGTTTATCCCCAAGATTGGGGTTTATAATTAATCTTTTCGGAATCTCTGGGGCTTATTTATTTCAATCTTCGGGATTCGTATATCCTTAAGTTCCCTAATATGAGCCAATAAAGGGTTTCTAACTTCAAAATCTATATATTTCTCTCCTTTCCTTGATACTAATTTGATATTAACCATGGAAATACTCTAAATTAAGCATTTAAGGATAATAAGTCTATGGAATAATTGGGAAATAAAAAACCTATCCTATTTTTATCACCCCTTAATTAATCAAGACCTTGTTTGATTAAGTCCTTGAACAAATGTAAAAATTATCAATAGATTACCCAAAAAAGGGCTGTAATTAATTAACCCTTTATATCCAAGATACTAAGAGTACTCGAAGTGATCCTTGAAGCTTCCTTAAAGACTTGCTCCAAAATCTAGAGTTAAATCGGTGATCTTCCCTCAAAAAGAAATCCTTTTAGACCCAATCCTAAGCAGGAGTATGGCCCACGCCTAAGCTCCGACTCAAAATCACACCCTAGCCGAGCCCCGATCTCGATCCTGTCCAGCTAATGGACTTGTCCGGCTAATCCCGCCAGCTCCTCGGAGGCCAGTTGCCAAATTAGCCCAATCCCAGATACAGCCAAGCGAGAATGTGGAATACCAAGGGACTACAGGACGTAATTCCCCCGCAAGATGGGATGAGCAAGTACTCAAGGTCCTCGCCGATCGTCGGTGGCGATCGGTAAATTGGGAAATCCTGGCTTAGAAATTCCCCGTGTCTGGAAAGCCCAGGGCGGCGGGAACATGTGTGCAACAGAACCAGAGGTCCGGTCCGGGTGTCCTGCTCTGGCGTCACACTGTCTGGCACACTGGTGTGAGGATGGGAAGGGAATTCCCTTCCACAGGACAACGGGGAATGCCCGCTCGCTCTCGCTCTTTTTTGGCGTGGGAATTTCGCGCGGTTTGGGAAAACTCAAGATGGAAAAACCGGAAGCAGCCAGCAGGGAAGACAGGCGAACTTGCGCCAACATGTGGCAGGACCTGTTTCGACCTGCAGGCACCCAACGAACCCAAAGTGACCTGTGTCCTGTGTGCTGTGTCCTGACCCGAGCTACCTGCTCGCAGCTCCGTTTTAATTGTTGATGGTATTAGAGTGGAAAATCAAATCTGGCCACGGGACTGGCCGTAGGTGTCAATAATCCAGCGATTTGGTTGCACTTAATCGAAGTTAATTCCGGGTTGGGTTCGCAGGATACTCTCATTTTCTCCTCTAGATCTGCATATATATATGCTATATCCTATATCCTCGGAGGAGGCTAGTGCGAAAATCTGTGTGAAAGTCAGGGCGAAGGCAGGTAGCCAGACAGGTAAATCGTAGTAGGCTTGCAATCCTGATGCCTTGGTCCTTTGTCGCACCTTCCGGCCATTCATAAGATCGACACTGGACCGGATGTAGATGCAATGAGCATGAAATGCTTGAATTGAACCAGAATTTCCGATCTATACAGCTCAAGATCTCACTCTCCATCTTCCTATAAGCCGGCAAAGTCTTTGATCATTAATCATTTGTCATTTGTCATTGGATTGATTGGAAGAGTATTCAGAAAGTCGGGGAAATAAACTTACAAATCATCTTGTCTTGGAGTCTTTTATATAATTAATTTTTTGAGTTTTAACAAGTATAAATTTGTTAGATAAATGAGACTGTAACTAAATTTAACATTTTTTTTTAGTTACGGAGACACATATTTGCGTTTATTAAATTAAATGTTTGAGATTAAAAAAAAAAATCACTTAAAAATGTCAAAATCTCAACAAGTTTTAGGTTTATCCTTTAAGAAAATCACAAATTCTTTTCAAAATGCATCCCTTAATATCTTATTTACAAAATTACACTATTTTTGATAATAATCATTACTAATGTTAATTACAAGTATGCTCTGTATAAATAATACTTAGCTTAAACTTTAAATAAATACAGAAATCATAGATCTTAAGTATTTTTAATCATATTCTTAGATATTTCTAGTAGTCTTTGAAGTTAAAGTCTTACGTTTAAGTACTAAAAAACCCTTAAGATTACATTCCATAAATTCTATTCAAGAAGTTCAGAACTAAAAAACTTGTTTCAATAACTTGAATTGACAAAATGCATTCTGAAAAGCACATCTTTCTGGCAGCATTTGAGTAATAAATTTATTTGAAAACTTTTTTTAAAAGAAATTCTTTAAAAATCCTTTAAAAACCTTGAAGAAATTATTTCAAAACTCTTTTAAAAGTTCTCTAAAATTCCTTTAGACACTCTTGAAAAATTCTTCTCAATACCCCTTTAAAAATCTTCAAAAATCTCTATATTAACCCTAAATTAACCCATTTCCTTTATGCTTTACAGCCTGTTCGATGCCAAGGTGCCATCGTCGCAGCGCTCCGGCTTCCACATATCGGACATCCTGAATCTGGAGGGATCCGAGCTGAAGAATGCCGCCGCTGCTGCCGCCGCTGCCGCGCAGCATGGCAGCGATCTGAGCGAGTCCACCAATGGAAATGGCCATCACGGAGGACACGGACACGGCGGACATGGCGGGTCCGCGCCCTCGGCTCTGTCGCCCACGCCAGCCGCTGGTTCCGGTGGATCCGAGGACCAGGGCAGCGGCGGCGGCGGCACTGCAGCGGGCGGCTCCAGTTCGGCGGGTTCGGATCACCATACCACCGAGCACCATCATCCGCAGCAGCAGCAGCTACCGTCGCATCCCCAGCACCCGCACCCACACCCGCATCCGCATCTCCACCAGCAGCACTCGCATCCGCACCAACAGGCGGTGGCCGCCCTGCCACTGGGTCACCACCAGAGCGGCGGCGGCGGTGGAGGAGGAGATCACTCCTCCGGACATAGCCATGCCCAGGCAGCGGCCCATCTGCTGGCCAGCCACAATGCGGCCGCCGCTGCCGCTGTGGCTGCCGGCCAGTACCTGCCCAATCTGCCCAAGAACTTTGCAGGGAGCTTCGGGGACGAGATGTCCTCGTATCATCACATTACCCAGACCATGCTCCAGCACACGGGCAGGAGTGCGTGGATCAAGGAGAACGAGCTATACGGTAAGTTCCGAAAATAGTTTAAAATATCTATAAAAATCGTGGGCCAAGCTTGAACCCCCGAAGGATATTGTTTATTAATTGCCGCCCGTTATTCGGAGGCAGCTGTGTTTGCATTCAAGGACTCTCGAGGCAGGCAGGGTTCAGGTGGTGGCTGACTGACTGACTAAGTCCTGATCCTGGCCCACACCCAGTCCTCCTGCTCCTGCCTTCATTCATTGGCAGTTAACTGCGGATCGAAATGAGTCTCTCACTCGATTTTTTCTGTAAGGGGTTGGGGACTTCCCCTTTTATAATCTTGACTAATAGTTTGTATGCGCTTCACACTTGAGGATTAGCCCTGTTGTTGTTGTCCCGTGTGTGTCCTTCGTTCGTTCGATCGCTCCTTGTTGTTGCGGCCCAAACAGTGCTCGTCCTGGAAATTTATGGCACGCACTTCCGCCTTGCCTCGTCCTCTTAGTCCCCTTTTTTTTAGCTACAAATTATAATTGCTGCCCGCTTGCCGTTTTTTTTTTCTGGTGCTCTTTTTCGCTTTCTTTTTTTTTTGGGAATTTTCACAGCTGTAGAGGAGTCGAGGAGGCGTCGTTTTGATTATATTAAGTTATTAATTTGTTGAGTTGTCATGGTGAAGGCTAAGGGTAACACTACAATCAAGTCGGGGATCGGAGTCGGAATTGGAGGACGGGGACTAATGGATGAGCATTAGCTGCTCCTACTTTTCTGGTTTTTTGTTTAGTCAATGGGCCAGAAGACGGGGTAAAAAACAGGTGTTGCCTAATCGTTCTTGAGAACTCAATAATGGCTCTGGGTTTCTCTTGAAAATAAAACCAGCAGAAATTGGTTAAGATTTGTATATAAAATATATTATTTTAGTTTAGTTTAAAAATATTTCAAAGGTTCCAACCCAAAATAAACCTTTGTTTTACGAGACAAAAGTCTCTTCATATCAATACTTCCAATTCCTGTGTCCTTTTGTGGTTGCCCCGATCCCGCCCAAGCGGCCACGCCCGCCAATAAATCAAAAATCTCTCTGATCAAAAAATGCCAATGAAAAATCCTTGCCAACTGAGCAAGGAAGACCGGAAGAGCCTGCCCGAGCCTGCCATTGATGCGTTTTGAGGTTTGGCTTTTGTGTTCGCCCTCCATTAGCATCCTGGTTTCTGGTTTAGTACAGGCCCGAAGGTCAGCAGTCATCAGTCAGCAGGAGATCCTGCCAGGTAGACGGGCAGGGAATACCTCCCTAATTGACGTTATTAGGCAGAGCCATGTCGGGGTGTCGTTGTATATCGAATAAGGGTTGATTTGACACTATATATAGAGTGTAGAATATACATCTGGCAACGACCACAGCCTCATGTCGCGCCTAATCCAATTGCATCCTGACTTGCCTCCTTCCAAAGGATCCTGAATTCTGCTCGATCATTCGAGGTGGTGGGGGTTGTTCCTGGCTGTTTTTAGGGGTGTGGCACTGCATTAATTTATGGCCAAAAAGAGCAATTCAATTGCTGACAAATTCCCACCCAGCAGCGCCTGCTCCCTCTTTTGTCAGTTTGCCAGTTTCAACCAGAATTGATGGCTAAGTGTAGAAAAATTGTGTGTTTGCTATTTTAGGGGATTCTTCAAATGGGATTTATTGTTCTTTATAACAAAAAAAAATAGGCTACTTTTGTGTAGGATATTAAAATATATATTTTGTTAAACAAGCAATCCCCTCTAACTTGTTTTTGTTATTTTCTCGATTCCAGGCACCCAACAGCCCGCGAGTCCCGACAGCACCTCGCCGGTGACCTCGGAGGTCTCCTACACCTACATTGGCTCCAACTGCCAGACCTCGCCCGCCCTGTCCGGGGACTACAAGAGCTACAGCCGGTCGGCGGACAGCGATGCCCTGAGCGTGGGCGATGCCCTCAATAGCCACACGCTGCATGGCGGCTCCTCCGGCAGCGGAGGTCCTTCGGCGGCCCATGCCCTCCACAACAATAACAACAATACGACGAACAACAATAATAACAATAGTTTGAAGCACGACGGCCTGAACGGAGGAGGAGGAGGCGGAGCGAGCAGTGGCCACGACGACAGCCTGAACGAGGACGGCATCGAGGAGGACATCGACGATGTGGACGATGCCGATGGCAGTGGCGGCGGCGGGGGAACAGGAGCCGATGGTCTGCCTAACAAGAAGCGGAAGCGCCGAGTGCTGTTCACGAAGGCCCAGACGTACGAGCTGGAGCGACGGTTCCGCCAGCAGCGGTACCTGAGTGCACCGGAGCGGGAGCACTTGGCCAGCCTGATCCGGCTGACGCCGACGCAGGTGAAGATCTGGTTCCAGAACCATCGCTACAAGACGAAGCGGGCCCAGAACGAAAAGGGCTACGAGGGACATCCGGGCCTGCTGCATGGTCATGCCACCCATCCGCATCATCCATCCGCCCTGCCCTCGCCGCGTCGCGTCGCTGTCCCGGTGCTGGTGCGGAACGGGAAGCCGTGTCTGGGCGATGGCTCCAAGCTCGGAGCCGATTGTGTCTCGGCCACGGCCACGGCCATGCAGAATGCAGCGGCTGCCCATCACCTGGTGGCCCTGAATGGAGCGGCTGCCTATCAGCATGCGGCTGCCGCCGCCGCCGGACTCCATGCCCACGCCCATGCCCATGCCCATGGGCATGCCCATCCCCATGCCCAGCGGGCCTGGTGGCCCTAATATTGTTAGGATGGGCGGATGTGCGGGTGTGGAGCTGGGATCTTCAGGGGCCTGGAGCCACTCGAATAGGTGGATCGCACAGGGATCCCTTGGTGCAATAAATCAGAGATAAAGAGAGAGAACAGAGAGAGCGAGGCGCGGGGCTCCTATCATTCCACAAACTGTAAAACAGAGCTGCCCAGGCAGTGCACTCGCTGTGCGCCCAGGAACACTGTGTGAGCAGCCCTGCTGTAGAAGCCAAAGCCAAAGCATGATACATACGTTAAAAAGAAAAAACCCAACTAATTCGTAGTTTCGTCATTCCTGTACATAGGTTAGAGCGGGGAACCACCCCACAAAAAATATATAACTAGCGGTAAATGTAATAAAGGAGCTCAAGAGCTGCATGTGCCCACTTAGTCAGGGGCTAACTCTCTATTTAAGATATGTATATCAGCCGAAAAACACCTGACAGCTGGCCCTAAGATAATGTCCTTTGGATTACTTCAAAATGTATATTAACTAGTATATTTTTTTAGTAGCATTTAGCATATTATCTCAAGGTCTCCCCCCATTTGTCACTGCACTAAAGTTGATAATACTTATAAAACCTAGAACTAAACACAATATTTTTTGTTTTTTTTTTTTCTCTAGCCCTAAGTCGGACATTTTGTACATATTAAAGATAATCCAAAAAAGAAACCACAAAAAAAAACTTATAAATGGCAATGCAACTAAATCTGTACTATATACACATATATACATATATTAAATATTAAAATCAAGCGTAATTAGTGTTCAAATTTTTTAGACAGAATTTAATAAACCCTTTTTTTTTGTATGAATAAATATATAATATAGACACTTAGTCCTAATCGATATTTTTTTTCCGTGTGTGTGCGTGTATAGCGAGTAAAAGAAAACTCTTTGAATTTATAGCGAGTAATGAGTTCATAAATGTTAACAAAAGACAAGGACAAACTACACAGACAAGGACAAAGGACGAGGACAGAGCAAATGTATTCGAGACAGAAGCAAAGCGAAACAACACAACCAACTGCAAATACATTTTAGAGATTTAATAAAAAACATTTACAAAAATTTAAAATAAAATTGTCTTTTTAATTGCAATATTTTGGGGAATTTAATTAAGCGAAACGAGACGCATTCTGTGGAAAACATAGCTGCGCAAGCAGTGCACCCGAGGGTCTCAAGGCAATGATAGGAAAACGTGATACAAATGTATTTAATTAATTTATTATTTAAAAAAGTAAACATTTAATATAAATAAACAGAGGAATATTATAAAGAAATTATTTTGGCTGGAAAAATAAATTAAACAAAGAGAAAAAAAACGCATTCTGTAGAAATCAGAACTGCCGAAGCTGTGCACCCAAGGACCTCAAGTATCTTACAAGTAAAATAATAAAACAAATACTTATTTTTTATCAGAATAAGTGATACAATTTACAAAATGAAATAAGTAAAACCAAAATAGTTTAGTTTTATTTTGGTTTTACTTATTTAAGTTTGTAAATTGTATCACTTAAATACAAATAAAAAAGATTAATTAATTCAGCATCTACGATTCCCACATCACGATACATTTTTGAAAAGCCTTTCCTGCATTCGGGGGTTTTTATTCTATTAGAAACATTTTTGAGATAGGAGAACCTAGAAACTAATCTAAACTAAAATGAAATAATAGGAAATAATGGTGTATTCAAAGAGTTATTACCCCATGCACTTTATGGGATCGAAAAATGATTGGAATGGATGGCGGGGAGAGGGCATCGATGGGGCGTATAAACATGTTGGACACACCATAAATAAATGGTCTTGATTATGGTTGTTAGCTACCGTTCTGCGATTGGCATCGTAATCCGCCAGTTGTTGGCTCGATTGCGGCCCCAAAACAATATTCGTGGACCCGCCGGCAAGCGATGACTATTGAGCCCGAGCAGCTCCGATAAGGCACAGACCCGGATGGATGGCAGGATGGAGTACTCTGTCTGGGGGCTCCGTTTCGGGTCCGGCCGAAAAAAAAAAATTGAAAACAAAATGCCGACGGCAAATCAGAGATACAGGGAGATATACCTAGTATATGTACTTGCAGATATCTCGCAAATAAAGAACTCGAAGTCAAGTAGAGGCGCTGGAGTATCTCATAAAATGGAACGAGTGCTATTCTAATAAACGACAAATTAAATTACTCATCAGTGGCACCTAGCAGCCATCCATTTCTGATCCAATAATATTTGTGTGATATTAATAAATACGAGTAATGCGAAATCGAAACACTCTTTTTTACACGGGCCATAAACTCAACAACTGCAGCTGAAGTGCCATAAATATTGCCCCTACATACGCCCCGATATATGGAGAGACCCTCTATAGTTGTTCGTTCGCCACTCGGTTAATTATATTTTTACGATCGCCAGCGACTTGTTTTCGGTTCAATGGGGAACACTGACCACGGAGAAAGGTTGCCCCCGGCCTAATCACTATGCTAAATCATGAGGAATGGTCATGATTGCCACTCGACGGCCGCTGATCACTGTGTGGGGGTTAACCGGGGGTTTCATTTTGGGTATTAGCTATGGGTTAACATGGGGATTAAATTTAGGGAGATGGAAATATTAAGAAAAGAGAGGTAATAACTATATAAATATGTTATTATTTAATTAAGGTGAATATACAATGACATAATTATGTTGTTACTACCTCTATTTAATCATATTTTACATTTTATATATAATTATTTTTAATATCTTACAATTAATTCCCTGGTTATTGTAGGTATTACCTTAATTTAATTATATTTATTTCTATTGATTAGCTCTCCGTACAAAATATAATAAAAAACTCAGAGTTTATAAAGAAACCAAAACTCTATATTAAAATGCAAATTAAGATCTTAATAAAATCTTAATAATATGATACCTATAATATATAATCCTATTAAGTGTAGGAAGTAGAAATATATGAAAACAGAGGTAAACCGCTATATAAATATGTCATAAAGTATTTATGTATTTAAGTTGAATATATAATGACATCGTTATGTAGTTATCGGCTCTATTGAATTATATTTCTTTCTGCTTCTAAATAATTTTAACTATTAGCCAATGGGTACTATAGTTATTAGCTTTATTTAATTTTATATATTTTTATTGACAAAATTAATACAAGCTAACATTCCTTTGAAATCAATAATACATAGTCATTAGGTTCTGAATAAATCTGAAAATCCATTTCTAAAATCGTAATAAGATATTATCCAGCCAACCACGGTGATAAACGAATTTATGCAGAACATTCTTATAAGAATATCAATCGAAAATGGTGTCCACCTTTGAAACATATAGAAAATACCTGTGAGATTTGATTCTTACCCCTTTAAATATATAAATAATAAATATATGTATATCTAAAGAATCCCCGCACACTCAACACCTATCGCAAATCGTAGCACGCAGTGGGCTCTTGGCCAGCAAATTACCAGAAGTACATAATTGCTGCACCCGTTTATGAGGGGGCCCCATAAGCGGGGAGCGATACTATAAAGTGTCGCCATAAAGCAATCGATTAGAGGCGACTTGCGGGAGTAGGAACCTGTGGGAGTGTCAGAAATCCAGGTACACGGCCCCTCCTAATCGCTGCCTAATCATTTGCATACCCGTATCGCTCGGATCGGATCGGATCGGACAGGATGTTGATTGTGCCATATATATTTAGTATATATACTAGTACGTAAGAGAGTATATGGCCCGAAGCGGGTACATTTCAATACAATTCAATGATCTAGATTAGAGTGTGTGGGGAATGGGAGTCAGTGCGCAATCGTGAAATAAACTAATAATATTTTCCCATATTCCCGTTCGTATTCCTATGAGGTCTACAGGGTCTATAAGGCCGAGATAAGGCCCATTCCCGCTG
The DNA here is from genome assembly GCA_008044355.1 of Drosophila lacteicornis. Classification (NCBI taxonomy): domain Eukaryota; kingdom Metazoa; phylum Arthropoda; class Insecta; order Diptera; family Drosophilidae; genus Drosophila; species Drosophila lacteicornis. Next base: position 213,272 of record VNKF01012756.1, read on the forward strand.
CCTGTTTGACTGTTGGACAACCCGCGACGCTTACACGCTGCGCCAAGCTGATACTTGCCGCCCCTCCGTCGGCTCCTCCGCCTTCGGAATCCCCCGTAACGCGGCCGCGACGGTATCAGCGATATGTCTCACACAGCGCTCGGACAGTTGGTTATTTGGTCGATCGCCCCCGATCCGATCCGATCCGTTCCGTTCCGTTCCGCTGGTCAGGAGGAGGCACAGAGGCATGCATGACCGTCATGTCGAGTACAAACGTGCAGCTTATCGCTGGGTGTTAACACGGCCCCAAGGGGTTTGCTTCGGAGCTTCGGAGGGGGTCACTATACCAGGTGGCTTACCAGGTGGGAGATTGTCGGGAAATTGCCTGGATTTCTGGGATACGTCAGGGATTTTACAAGCCCTTAAAGATAGCTCTAAGCGGTGCTTAAGTTTTTTTTAATAGGAAATAGTTGGCCAATAGTTACTGGAACTTTACTTCAAAATTTGAGTTTGATCTAAACAAAATCCGGGAAATTATATATAATATTACAAATAAATTCCTATATAGGAACTCGATAGAGATGTTAATATCAACTCTCATGAGCTTATGCCCAATCAATTGTAAGTTAACTCTAAAAGCTGCTTAATTCGTTTGAATATAAAACAAGCTAGCAATATTTAATATTATTAAGTTATGGACGAGAATGGGACCCTAATCCTTAAGTGTTCTGACCATAAATACACCTTAAAACGAATTAACTTCAGGCATTAAGCCTAAAAAAACTGTGGAGATAAATTCCTAATTTTTATTTATAATTTTTTAGGTTATTTTTGCCAATTTTAATATGAGTTGAACATCAAGAGTCGTAGTTCTTATTTAGATGATCTTTTGCAAAGTTTTGATCAGCTCAAGACAGAGTTTGGTGACCGCGATCCATGATTGAGCTAGGACAGAAAGGGCATTCCCTTGTGGAACTTATTCCAATAAGATTCTAATAGTGTTTTTGCACGGAGGCGCATCTGCTTCAACTCACAAAAATCGCAGAAACGACTTTTTTTCCGTAAGCAATACATGTGTCAGAAAGGGACAGAAAAGGTCGCATCAACTACAAATACTAAAATTAAACTTGTATTCAGTATTTTTACATATTTAAGCTAGTACTCACCAGCGCAAACCCCGTAGCTATCTAAAAGCGTTTTATATTTCTAGTGTGACCGGTGGTGTTCACCGAAAATCCATACGAACCGGCCATACTGTCAGCTGTGTTTATTTTCAATTCAATTTAAACGCGGCCAATCGAACAAATTACTTAAATTACTTAAATTATGCATCAGATCCAGCAGCGGAGTGTGTGTCTGGTCTCTTCCGTCTCCTGCTCCACCTCCTTCTCCAGTTGGCCGCTAGTGGGTCTCCGCATTGTAGTCTTAGAACACCTGCGAAGTGTCGCCCTGCCCATTCATCGTTGGGCACATCCAAGATACCATATAATTGGATCTTCTTTAATTGTATTGTAAATAAATTAAGTTTTCCCCGCTGGAAAATCCCACCATAGGGTTCTGTTTCCTATTGCCTGTCTCCATTTTGCAAGGGTCGCGGGTAATTATCAAATATTAACCGATTTGAAATATCTATCGCGATGTTCATTCTAGTATATTCTAGTATTTCTCTTAGCTCATCTGCGTACCGACCTTGCTAAGAGCGGCGGAAAAAGTGTATTTGTCTCTCGCTCGCACTCATTTGGTTGCTAAATTTTAGCGCTGGTGAGTACGTAGCTTTAGGTGATTTTTGTGCTTGGCGCTCGTGTCATTTATTTTAAATAACCGACCACTGGCATATAGTGTTCAGTCCAAATCACCGAAACACTGCCGTACAAGCATGCTCTTCACAGTATTATATACAAGAAACTATTTATTTGAGCCATTTCATAAATATTGGTTAAAATACCACTTGCTCTATTTAAATTATGCAGCATTTTATATAGTTAAATGTCGAATAGTTAGAGAGAGCACTATACGCCTACTGGATTCGCTGATTGATTTGATTTTAAGCGGCTGTGTAAAAAGGCTATAAGGCTTATTCTTGAGGATAAATTGCTAGAATATTTAGTATTTATTATTAATCTTTCCAGCAGTATTTTTGAGATCTTAGTACTACATATATTCAAGGTCATTAACTTCACATCTATCTAGTAACTAATTAATACTTCCTTGAACTGTAATTGTAAACATTTTTTCAAAAACAAAGGATGATTAATTTGCTTTCCTTATAACAAATCACTGTGACTTGTCACCTTTTCTTTTAATCTTTCCCATGAAGGTAAATTCCAGAAATTCCGTCTAGTAAATACAGTGTTTACCCAGCTCTTTCCAGCGAATTGGGAAAAGGGAACAAGGCGAGTCCGGAATCAAAAGTCAGTATCAGAATCCGTATCGATGAGGCGGCGCCTCTGGACACTTGTCGGGGCGGAGAACATTGGCATTGGACATGGACATGGACATGGGACAGGCGGAGTGAGGGATGGCTTACAACACTTGATCGGACCTCAAATGCCTGAATTTGGCATTGATAAAGCCGCAGACGGACAGTCGAATGGGCAAACGGACGGACATCGTTGACACAGATACGTATAGTCCAGATACAGATAGAGAGACAATCGTTGGCAGTTTGTAATGAAAAATTGATTAAAGCTCGACGCTCGACCGATCAAATAATAAATTTATCACAAAATAAACGTGGAAATTAAACACAGAGAGCAGAGGCGGGAGCAGCGGCAGGGCTGGGGCAAAAATAAATGAGATTACAATTAATAAAATAATCGATAAGTGGCCTCTGGCTCGCTCTGGCTACAATCGCGTACATAAACAAATAGGAATATATATATATTTATATATTTATCGGTTTCAGATTGTAGGCCAAAGTTAATTACGCTTTCTGATTTCTGATTTGCCATAGCCACTCGACAAGGACGGACTGTGCAGATTGGCATTCGGAATGGCCCGCAGATTGGTTCCCAGGCCCTACTCTCGACACGGATCCTTATCCAGCGCCGTCAGACCGGAAAATCATGTTTATATTTCGCCACCAAATCGATATTTTATATAAAAAGATTTCATATATACGATAGTCAGTTTTAAGTTGGCAACATTGAAATTATGTAACCCTGAATTGTAATAGCAAAATATCGATACACGCAAAAGTGTATGCAACACTTGGCAACTTTCGATTAATTTAAAGAGGAGGCGCGAGAATAATCGAATCGAGAGAAGCTGTCAAAGAAGAAAAAGAAAATTTTCTCATTGGAAGCAAAAGGAACAGGAAATCTGGCAAAATGAATCGTCTGAGGAAGAACCAATTCTACGTAATGGAGGCAGTCGAAGGCACCTGCCGGATTTGCATCAAAACGAACCACAGAGTGATCGCAATCTTCGGGGAGCAAGGCCGGGCCCTGCGGCTGGCCGAGAAGATGGACAAGCACCTGTCCATCAAGATATACGCCTCGGACGGTCTGCCGTTAACCCTGTGCCAGATCTGCAAGTACCTTGTCCTGCTGACGGCGGAGTTTGCTCTAACGAAAGCCGGTCGGTCGGAGTCCGATTCGGAGGACGATTACATAGAGTACCGGTACGAGAATTCAGCATCGAGTGATGAGGAGGAGCCATTGGATCTCTCTATGAAACCAAGGCCAAATGGTAATTGGTCGGAGTCGTAAAACTAATAATAACAACAAAGGTAAGTCTAAGGTAATATTTAAGAGCTCCATTGGCTGCCCGTTTTAATTCGCTTCCCAGCTGGGCACGTGTCCGCAGGCCAAATGCCATTTTAATGACCCAACTCTCTGCCGGAAAATGGGAAAATGGTACAAAGTCGCGAACGCAGTTCTAATTAGCCTATGCGGTGCCATAAACCCACGGAAGGGAGTGCGGAAAAGCAGAAAAGCAGTGGGAGGCTGCTGTGGGGTGTGAAAAATCAAATCAAATTAAGTCCCAGCGCTGATGGCTGGGTGGGTTGGATTTTACAGTGTGGCGTTTTTAATAATGTTGCTCATTTCGCGACCAAGCGTCATTATCTGCATGTAATTTCTCATTTTCATAGTCAATTAAGTCAATCACACGCCCTTTTAGCCACCGCAAGCCAGGCCGAAGCGCTGAGCCGCGTTGAAAAGCCTGGCCTGGCCTGGCCCTGTCCTTCGTCCTTCTCTCTGAAGGCTGCAACAACAGCCAACGAAAGAGGAAAGGCAAAAGCAAAAGCAGAAAGCCGAAAGCCACCCCCTGCAAATTAACACGTTGTTGTTTTTGCCCGCCGCCAGTGGCGGTGGTGTGTTTCCGTTTCCGCTTTGGCACCACCCCCTTAATGCACTGAGCAGAAAAATCAAAAATCAATTAAAATAATATGTATAAAGTCTTAAAGATATGACAAAGAGTACCAACATTCTCCCTCTGATATATAGAAGGTTTTCTCAAGATTATGTATATTTTTTTGACGCTCAGAAGTTTATTATAAAATTCAGAGAACTTTGTTGCTCTAAGTTTAGAGTACAAATATTTTACCAATTGATAATACAACAAATTTGCTTTAATAAGAACTTTAAGAACTCCTAAAAACAATAACTCTAAAGATATATACATTGTATATATATATTTTCTCGTTTTAAGATATAAAATGTCGATTATATTTCTTTCTAATTATATTAACATAATTTTAACTACCTTTTTCGGCAGAAATCAATTGCAGAATTATTTTGTCAATAAAATAGAAACAATCTGTTACAAAAAAATCCAAATTTTGAAGACAGTTAAATATAATAATTAATTAACATAATAATAATGAGCATAATACTTAAAAATATATTTTCCAAGATTTAAAAGTTAAGTTTATAATTTTAGCAAAGGTTTTCTGAGGCTTAGACTAATAAATGCCGCTTGAAATATCTTAAAATCTCTAAAAATGAATTTAATTTAATTTACAAATTTATTTTCCTTATATAAGAAAGTAGTTTTATAGGTTTCCCTTAATTTTTCCGAGTGCACTCCGCTTGTTTCCTTTGTTTATTTGTAACGCAATTTGAAAGCGGCGCGTTTATTGCTCAATTTGAGCGGGGAATGAATAGGAATTACGTATTCATACTCATCGTGGGCCTCGGGGCCTCATCGATGAGCGATGGACGATGACTGGGTGGATTGCATCCCATTCCCATTCCCGGAGAGAAGCCACCCTCGCGGGCCAAGGCGAGGCGAGCCAATATAACTGTAACAATTTCAAGCACTAAAGGGACACGTGGCAGCTGCTTTTAAAATTGAATTTCCTGCCATGTAATCTTGTCCAGAGTCAATTGTTTTCTGTTTCTGTGTGGGTTTCCCTCCCTTCCTTGACTCGTCCACCCGCGCACGTGCATCATTCCTTTTATTCCGGTCGGGGTGAGGTCCTTTTGTCCTAGCTTTCCTTTGCCTTTTGGCTTTTATTTATTTATGAAGATGCGGCCAATATGTTGACGATTTGCTGACCCCGTGGAAAGTTTACTTTATGGGTGTGAATGAGGTTTTGTGCATTCACAGATTGACTTTTCCCAAATGGGGTGTGAACAATCGAAGGGGGTGGCAGGGATAACAGGGATCAGCAGGTCTTTGTGGCATCTGAAATGGGTAATTAATCGAGCGAGATTAGGCATCGGTTTAATAAATAAAAGGGCTACGTACCTATATCCGTCCTGGAGGTAATTGAAAATGTAATTTAGCAGCGAACACCAATCAAGATCCTATGAAAAGAAGATTTAGAAAGGAAGTTTATTATTTTGTGAAAATATTATATTAATAAGATTTAATAAAGCTTTTAATTCGGGTTTTAAAAAGAATATAAAATACCTTAAACACCAAGTATATATTAAAAGCAATAAAGAACCTTTGCTTACATTTTTATAAATTAATTAAAATAAACTTAAAGTCAGTTACTTTTATGTTTTATTTATATTTATTAATTATGTTAATGAAATAAAGAATATATATTAAAGTGCTGCTTAAAAAAATGCTCTCACACTATAAGAACCCGAATTCCATTAAAAACAAGCAACATAGTTCATTTAATATAAATTATATTTAATATCTAAGAATAAAAATCACTTTCTGATTACTTTAAAATGTAAATGTAATGTAATATAATTTATGACAGTTATTACCAAATATAAAAAATCCTTTAATGATTTCAGATGACGCCAACGCCTGTTCCCACGTTCCTGCCACCGGATCGATGTTCACATGCCTCTAATTAACATGTCAATAAGTTGGGAAAAGCCTGAAGCAAAGAAGCGCCACTGATTTCCCCCGAAGTTACCCCTAATGGAAGCGGAAAATAAGAGAGCGGGAAGGACAGGGAGTTGCGTGCGCCATTAAAAAGCCACGAACATCAATTTAAATATTGCATTACAATGATTTGCATAAAGGCCGCACGCAGGCACACACAACCAACACACACACACACACAGACACACTCCCCCGAAATCACAGACATAAAAAACAAAAGGCCAAAACCCATTAAACCAATAAAAATTTGCACTTTCACATGACCCCTTTGGGTTCGTGGTGGTGGCTGCGGCGTCGATCGACTAATTTGAATTTTAATACTCCCCAAACACACACTCTACACACTCCACACACACTGCACCTGGGCAGGACCTTCCCACGGCATCGATACGATGCGATGCGATCTCCTGGCCGATATGATATCGCCTGGAATATGCAGCCATTAGCGGACAAAAGCGCAGCGCGCGAGTCACCTGTAAAAGGTGCACTGCAGGAAAAAAAGTGCCTGAAAAAAATATAAATATATACAAGATAAAGATTATGTTCGGCTAGTTTAAAAGAAGGCATCCCTGAATAACTCGAAATTGAATTTATATAATATTTAATTACATTTACTGAGATCTAAAATATCATAAAGATATAATTGATACAGATCAAAAGATTATTATGTGAAAATAGAATATAAGGTATTGAATAATAAAGGAATTTATGAACATAAAGGATTTTTAAAATAGATTTTGAACTATAAACTGGTGAAAGTAATAAAAATTACATTTCCTGGGACTTGGTTCTACTTTTAGCATTATTTTAGTTATAATTAAAATAATATACACTGACCTAAATATTACCTTTAATAAAAATATAAAGAGATAAGTTCCTGATATTCATAGAATATAAAACCAAAATAAAAGAAGACTTTTTTCCACTGTGTGGACCAAGGTGTTCCCTGGCAAGGGAACTCGGACTCCCCACCTTCTTCGATGGTCGCACCCACACCTCGAGAGCGATAGAGTTCAACCTTTTTGGCCTTTTATTGCATTATTATTGGTAAATAAACAAAGCAACAAAGGAGCCAAGGAGCCAGGGAGCTGACAAAGCAAACAGGATAGCAAGGCGAAAATCGACGGGGGAAATCAATCAATGGAAATGGAAAATGCGGCAATTAGTGATGGAAAAGCGCGTCAGCGGAAGTCATTAAAAGGGTTGCCTTGGAGTGTGTCCCATGTCCTGTATCCTGTGTGTGTCCTGTGACCTTGCCCCTTTCTCTGTGTGTCGTGTGACTGTTTGCCGCCTAATTGCGCGGGAAGTTCAGAGTGAAAGGGGTAGGCGTCGTCGTCGGCTTCGATTTAAGGACTCGCGCTCGCCCTTTCAAGTAATTCGAGCTGACACGCTCCTGCGAGCCCTTTCGAGTGGCCTCTCTAGCTGGAGAGGCTGTGTGGCCACAGGACACCTGTTCGGAGAGATGGGAACTGCAGTTAAAAGCTGAAAATGCACAGAAAAAAGATAATGTTACTTGCACTCTTAAAAATCCTTTCAAATTGGCATCCATCTCTCCTTCGCAACATTAGTAAGCTTCTCTCTTCTAAGGACATGACCGGAAGCCTTGAACTGAAACGAGGCCAGGCAGGAGACAAAGTGGTCAGTGTCCATAAATCAGGGCTCGGGACCGGACAATCGACGTCAACAATAAGTAACAATGATGTCAACTTGTAATTGAATTGATTGACAATATTTTATGCGCAAACAGAGGCTGGGATGTGGGGATATCCTGGCTGTCCTTGGCTAACCGGGGGCCATCCAAGGACCCTTAATGACGAAATTTGTTTAGATTAGCATTCGAGTCCCCCGCGGGGAACTTTTTTTTGTTATTCGATGGACCTCTCTGGTGAGTGGCCATAAAAAACGATAAGAAGATTCAATAAAAATACTTTAAGCGGAAAAACAAACTTGAATGGCGATAAAAACCAAGGCAGAAGCCGAGCAAAAGGGGAAGGATACGCCCAGGCGATTGAAAAAGGGCGAAAGCAAGGACATGGACAATATGGACAACCCCCCTGCCTGAAAGGCAGAAAAGGCCACTTTCCACTGCGCTTTTTAGCTAATGAAATCGTTTGCTAAATGAAACGTGAAAAGTCAAATCAAATGAATCCCAGTTCAGGGTTGTCCTGCCAGCGGAAGCGGAAATGTGTCGCCGTTCAGTGGCAGACAGGACAAAACAGGACTCTCTCCAAGGAAGCAACAAATCCAATTGTAAACTGAAAATTTTTAAAATCCCATCTCGGCTGCGGTTTCGTCCGAAAACCAATTTAAATCCACTTGAAACGGCCAGAAAGTTTGCTCGATTTTCGGTCTTGCGATTCGCTTTTGATGTGTGGCTAACTGTGTGTGCGCTTCCGCTTCCGGGAAATAGAAATAGAGAAATGGAAAATTATTACAATGAGCGGGGGGGGAAAAGGCAGCCACTGCGGTCTGCACTCGGCTGTGCGATTAATTTGCTGATTTATTCGCAACGGAAGGGTTGCTTAATTCCCGCCGACGGCCCTTTTCTTTTCATTTTTTATTTATTTACTCCTCCAGCCGCGTAAAACAAAGAGTCCTTCGTCCTGGTCTTATTAGGGGTATTCCGGGCCCGAGAAAATCCTTATTTTTCCTTGATTTCTTAAAAGATATTAATTGGTTAATCTTTGGTAGAGAAAATTAAAAGATTTTTGTAATTTTTAGGATGTTTTAGTAAATATAAAATAAGTTTTAAATGTCAAATTATTTTAAATATTATAATTTATCCATTTATACATAAAATAAATGCAGGTAGCTTTAGTTTTAGTTAGTCAACGGTTTTTTATTGCTTTTATTTTATTTATGGAAGTTGTAGAAAGTTAGAAACTTTTTCATTTGTAAAATATATGATTTATTTTATTGAAATATCAGAGGCTGGATAGCATCTTAATTCGATAATAAAAATAGATGGAAATATCTATTAAAAATAAATAAATATGATAGTAATTCCTAAGCCTTTGAGTAATTAATGTAATACTTATTAAATTAAATAAAACACCAACCTAGTTGTGATTCCAGGGTGTGCCTCAGTAATATCGCCTTAAAAAAAATGGGCAAATAATTTCCAGCGGGCCAACGAAAAGTTTATCGTGGATGCCTTCGCTTTGATTCATTTTCCTTGGCTTTTCTTGGCTTTCGCTGGCTTTTTTTTTTACCGCCGCTTTTGCATATGCACAAAAGTTGTTTGTCGGATTCGCCAGCCAATTACTGCAATGAACAAACACAGCGGCGGAGAGGAGGAGCACGGAGCACACACATAAATATTCCCAGGCAGGACAGCTACCCGACCACCGGCTAGATTTGTATACTTGTTGTCTGGTTATCAACTCGCTTCCGGAACTTAATGGCCTGAATCCTTTTGCTGCCTTGATTTGCCTCCCAACTCCCTCTCTGCCTCTCTATGGTCAGGACCCAGACGGAGTGCATTGGCCTGGGCGACGATCCTGGCGAGGCCTAACCCTTGTGAGCAGCAGGCCAACGCCAAATGAAGTCATCTGCTTGGTAAATGAATTAAATCTTTAAATATGTTGTTTTTGGAAATGAATTTGAATATATTTCATTTGAATTTTTATTTTAAAAGTTTTAATACATTTTTGTGGCAACAGATATTAGGTACTAAAATTCTGTGATGTTTGTGGAAGCCAAACATTAATAGTTATTGATGGAAGATGAAGGTGCTTATACTTTATGCAAATAAAATTAAAAAATTAATATTCTTTCAAGGATATTCTCTTGTATATTACGATCAAATTATCAAATAGGATATTAATAATTATTTATTTTAGTTAAGTGAGGAAGTTATAAGCTTCTAACTTGATGTAACTACTCTAAAAATCTGCCATAATTTTACTTCTCCTAATATTATATAGAAAATAATCAATTTAAAATAACAAAGGTGTTACAATTTAAAGAGAACCCCAAATTAGTAACAAGAAACTAACCCCCGGAACAATAAGGAAAACTATATAAGCAATAACAATCCCAACTGGCTTATCTCTCGGATACAAAGAAGACCAATTTACGAGCCAGGATTCAGGATTGCTGCTTTCTTGTTTTTTGTTTATTTTCCTTCGGTTCTGCTTTGTTTTTAATGCGCTTTTGATGAAGCCATCATGTCACATTACATCAAACCAAACCAAACAGGACAAAACAAAGCCAAACAATGGGCTGAATAAAACCGAGTATATGGCGTATCGGACGCACACGCAGATTCCACAGTCCCAGTCCTGCGAGTCCTGCGAGTCCTGCGAGGGTGGCGAGACAATTGCTGCCAGGGACAAGGATTTCGGCCATTTAGCAGCAGCAGCAGCTCGAAATCTCATAAACACTTTGCTCTGGCACAAATTGAAATCTGGTTAGCACACAGGACGAAGGACGACGAGAACGAGGACGAGGGGTGCTAAACAAACATTGACACGGCATTCAAGGCATGAGGCCGAGACTTCCAAGGAGAATACAAAATGGCACACACGAAGAAATTATATATGGCAAATATATATATTTTTAAATGATTAAAATTTGGACATTCAAGACGATTTTTTATTGATCTAAGGTGTTGAGAGATTTCTGTCAAGGATATTTTTAAAAGAAATATTCTTTGGCCTACTTTTAGGCATCTAAATAAATGCTTTTAAATCTCCAGAAGTTTAAATATTTTTAAAAGTCCGAAAAGATTATTTTGTGCTCTTTAGGTATTTAATTTGGAATAGAAAAAAGGCCAAGGCACACAAGGGTGCTTGGCGCAACTACCGCATGTGTTGCACTAAAATTCCCAAGTGGGGTTTTTGAGACAAACTAGTGAAATGCACACTCCATATTGATATTGATTTAAAGCTATTAAGGGATACTCATTAGCAAGAGATGTCTCCCTTTTGAAAGCATCTGCTTCTTGGAATTAATCTTATTATAATTTTTGTATATATTTTATTTATTTATATTTTTGCCAGTGCATTAAGGAAACGGAGTTCATGCGTGCAAATCAAAGTGAGCAAGTGAGGCAAGTGTGGCAAAAGGACAAAGGGCAAGGATTCGGGGGGTGACGACACCAGAATCAGAGAGGGTGGCACCAAAGAAGGTGTGGGTTCTGGGTGTGGTTCGGTGTAGTTGGGGCGGAGGAGGTGGTGCAAACACAAACACATTTATTGGCTCGACAAACGTTTGGCCCTGATGCGTATTAGCTGACGACGTTACTCAGCTCGTGGGACAAGATTCATGGCGCTTGTTACTCCTTATTCCTTATTCCTATTCCCAGGACCCAAGACAAGCTGTGGGATTCTTTATTGAATTTTTATGGGGATCGTAATGGGGATCGTTTAGCAGGAAGGTCGTACAAGGCATTTACCAGGCGAACTATGTTTGAAATGTAACTAGTTTTGTGGATAATAAATTAAATACATACAACTTTAAGTTCAAAATTATAGAATTTTTGGTCTAAATACCAATGTATCACCAGCTCTCTATTAGAAAACTTTGTTAGTTCCGGAAGACAACCCCCGGAGTTGCTCCTCAATTAACTACAAGTCCAAGACCTCGTCAAGTGCCAACCCCCGGCCATTGACAACTCAGAAAGAGAGTTCGGGGGCAGTAAAAAAGTGAATTGCATTTGTCTAATCACAATTTATTGACCCTCAGCCTCGATGACCCGACGACGACGACGCAGAGATCTTGCGAGAGGATGAGGGGCAGTGACGGGCACTCCATGGGTCTTTGTGATTGTCAGCCGTGGACTGTGCCCCCGGCCCTGACGGCGACCTTTTCCATTCTACTTTTTAGTACTTCCTCGAGCAGAGAACCCAGTACAATGGCTCGATGGCCCGATGGCAATGTGTCATGCTTGTTGATTTGTAAGGATGCCAGAGATGTAAGAGGATGCACTGCAGCAGCCGACGCTTGAATTGTATTGACCGGAAAATCATAAAGCTCTTTGTGTGTTGCCCGAAAAGGAGGAAGTCAAATCGAAGGCACAGTCATGAAGCTGGCCATTGCCGCGACCGGAAATGTTGCCCAGTGCATTTAATCTCTGTCTCGCTGCTCTTCGATTTCCCATTTTTCCTATTGCCCGATTATAATCCTTCTCTTTTTTTCGAATATTTTTTTAGTTTTGAAAAGGCGCCGCTTCCGCCGCAAAAAGTTGCTCCGATCATCGGCGGCGACGGCGGCGTCATTATCATGGAAAATTGTTTATAAGTTGACAGGCAGTAAACAGGATTTGACTGCGGGCATCGGAAATGGAAATGGAAATGCTAAGAAGCCCCAAGAAGTTCCGAATTTAAGTCCAACTATGACAGGAAGTCAACTTCTTTGCCCCTGCAATGTGTGTGTGTGGTCTGTTTTTCGTTTTCCTTTACAGATTTTTTTCTTTTTCAAAATCTAGAGCAAGTGGAAAATCGAATATGGAAATCGAAGGGAGGTTAAAGGTTGGGCTGCATCTTCTACGAAATAGCAAGAATTTTAGCAAGATGAAAACCTCTATGAAATACAAATTACAGCTAAAATAACTCTAATTTTAAATAATTAATAAAAAATATATAATATAAGCTTATATAAGCATAGAACAATATACTTTTACTTGTGGATTTATCGCATTAATCGTTGCGTTCATTAGCATAATTCGGAAATGCTTTTTAGGCATGTCCGTCTGTCCGTTTGTCCGCTTGTCCGTTAATCAGAATAAACATATAGAACTCGGAGACTATAAGATCTAGAGAGCCCAAATTTGGGGACAAAGTTCTTACAGATTAATAGGAAACTTGTTATATAATTTAATTTAAAAAAATATAAATAATAACAAAAATCCCTAAAAAACTCTCAACTTTAGCTTTCTTTTTTGTATTAAAGTCTAAACTCTATATCTTTTTAAATTCAGTTCTATAATATTTATACATCTATGATATATCCTCAATGACTTCCAGCTGGCTAAGCTCACTTGTTGGCCCGCGAACGGGCTCAGGTTTTGCGTGAAACCATGGCAAATGACCCATAAATGACACGCACACAAAACGATTTCCCGCCGCCTGAGTTGACATGACCTGACCTGAATGAGCAATGTCCGACCCGAGCACTATCTGTCTATATACATCTGGGTATCGGAATATCAATCCGTGTCCAACCATCCACCCGTTCCTGCCTCGCCACTCATATGCACATCCATATTGGTGTTCTCTCCTTATGCTTGGAGCATATGTACGTACACGGCGAAAAAAATATGCTAATTACATGGGAAGAAGTCAAGCTTTTGATATGAAAATGGGGATATTAAGGGGGAAACAAAATATGTATCACTTTTGATGGGTTACTTTTAAAGTAAAGGGTTTTAAGAGTGTATATTTTACACAGGAATGGTATTATTATAACTCTGATATTTGAAATCATTGGAGTAAGAAATATTTTTATAATAATCTCTTTAACATAATATTTCTTTAAAAAAATGAAATTATTAAAGAAGAAATACCTTTCTGACCCCCTTTTGGGATTATTAGTAACTAAAACAAATAAATAAATCTCTTCACACCACCCTAGTTTTCCTCTCGGTGCAAACCATACACCATACACCGAGCTTATCCATTTATGAGTGCACATTAACCATTATGATTTATCCACATGTGTGTGTGTGTGGGGATATGGGGTGGTGGACAAGGACACGGACGAATACGAGGACGAGCGTCGTCCGGTAAGTGCCGCTGTGCATTTAAGTGGAAACTATAGATAATATTTTTATAGTTTCGCTGCCACCGATTGAGTGAGTGGATATATAGAGCCCTAGCCCTAGCCCTAGCCCCTTTTGTCTTGGTCAGCGTGTCTGCTTTGTATATTAAAATGTTGCCCGCATTGAAATTTATTTTCGCCGATTCTCTGATTTATGACTAAGCGTTTTCCTAACCAAACTCCCCACGAGCCTTTTTTGGTGACTGTCCACTGTCCACTGTGCTGGTCAGCAAATGATGCGTCAGCGTTTAATTTCGTTTTCGACATGTGCAGGACATTAAGGAGAGCAGGCGAAGGAGCCGCCTAATTGACAGATACAATTTGCTTTTATCCTGAAAATGGCCGGCATATCCTTCCTTTGTGCTTAAAGGTTTTTTTTTTTTTAGTGGACGTGACTTTGGCTCAAACTAGAGGATAAATAGACGCGAATGATTTGAGTTTTAGCAAATGAAGGAGTTAAATTCAATTATATTCGAAGATTTTTAGCATTTTTCGTTATTCCCAAAAATATGCTACAAATCATAACTTAAATTCTAGGGCTGCAAAGTAATAACTTTTGGCAAATTTTAGTTAAGTTTCAACCCATAATCTTAGCCATTAAAGACAAAACTATAGTTTTTCCTTAATAGATTTCCTAATAAATACGAGCCTTGTCTTGCCCCAGCAGATCCAGCTCCAACCTCCTCCTGCCTCTCCTCATTAGCCTCGAGTACATCAATCATCGGCTTGTTTTAATTTTAAAAAAATCTGTGTTCACGCTGTTCGCATCCCTGCGGCGTGGCCTGGACACTTAATTAAATCCTCGGCCACATGCCACACCCAGCTACGTGGCACGCCTTGCCCCACTCTCTCTCTCGCGCACAACCATCACCATCATCCCCCTTGGAATCTCGACCAACCACGTCCGGAATCCCGCCCACGGAAAATGGGAACAGCAGCCATCATCAGTGGCGCCGTCTCTTTCCTGCTCCTTGGGGGAAATTTTCCCACTCGAGGGAAATTTCCAAGCAGCTCAAGGAGCGCGCCATTTTGAGAGTTTTCCCCAGGTTCACCACCATGGAGGACTCTTCTCCTGCTCTCACTCCCCCGGCATTTTCCGTGGGCTTAAGTAGAGTTCTTCCAGGCAGAGATTGATCTATTTTAATAAGCGACGGCGCGTCGGCTCAGAAATTTTTGATTACGAAAAATGCAAATTGCGAAAGCTGTAAAATTTCAAAAGAATTTTTAATTTACCGCCACTAAATCCGTTGGCTCAAGGCGAAGGCCTTAATTAAGGTAATATGACAGGGTTGGGCACCGAATTCGAAGCTCGGAGCCACCCTTAAAGGCATGAGACAGACGGAATATGCGAGAAGGAAGAAAAACAAAAGACGCCTGCATCGGTATCTATGTGATTTGTTTTTGAAATCCTTAGGGAGCGCTTTTTTTTGCCCCTACGATCTGTAGATTTTGTTTTTGTACTTCTGAAGTGCAGTTTTTATTCCAAAAACTCTTCAAGTGCACTCTTTTTGTGGAAAGTCACTTCAAAACATCACCAAAAGAGCTCTGGTAGCTTTCACTCGTTGTGAAGATTTTGTTATCGTACCTAAGAAGTGCAGTTTTTATCTAAAAAACTTATCAAGTGCACTCTTTTTCGTAGAAATTTACTCCAAAACATCACAAAAGCAGTTCTGGGAGCACCAAACGATGTGTAGATTTTGTTGTTGTACTTCTAAAGTGCAGTTTTTATATAAAAAACTTATCAAGTACACTCTTTTGTAGAAATTTACTCCAAAACATCACAAAAGCACTTAAACGATGTGTAGATTTTGTTTTTGTACCTATAAAGTGCGGGTTTTATCCCAAAACATCACAAAAAGAGCTCTCTGAGCTCTTGCCCAATCTGTTAATGAAATAATAATGAAGAAAACAAGCAGAGTTTTAATTGTTTCATTGTTGCTTTTTTTTTTGTAGCATATTTTGTTCTTTATGGTAGATCGTAGAATGAATCGTTGACAGAAAAAAATACAGTTTGCTTTTTAAATTAGTTATCTGATGTAGTTGGAATAAATATTATATATACTAAAGCTAAAGCTAGTCCGGAGACCGTTGCTCCGTCTCCTTTATCTCTATAGTGTATGCTTCATCGTCGCTAATAATCGCTTTTGCGTGTAAAAATAAACTCTGAACTCCAAGCAATAAACAAAGCCTATTCTACCGATATACAGTGGTCACTTGGGTGTGGAAGAGAGGTGTGATGGATCCAAACTGAACGGACAACCTTTGAAGCTTCATATAAAATAATATATATTTTTTAAGCCTAGATCTAAAGCAATGGGTTGAAATCATTATAAAAAAAAAGAAAGCTCCTTATGGAGTGGCCACTGCACATCGGCAAACACATAGGAAGGAAGAAAGGTTTAGAAACCAAAAAAAAAATAACGTACACTCTAGGGAAATTGGTTAAAGATTTAGCATAAATGCTGAATATACACAAAAAAAAATAATAATAATGTATGTAATGTATAAGGAGGGGGGAAAAACAAAAAAGAGGGTTTATTTGAAAATAAAGAGAACTTACAACTACTACAACTAGTACTCCTCCGCCACTACACTTCCCAATCTCCCATTCGCTAGGTTTCAAAGTACTTGTAGATCGCCGTCACATAGGACATGACCTGCATCCAGTCGGGACGTTCGATCTGACACATATCGTTGATGTTCTGCGGGTTAAACATATATCATATTAATCCAAAAATATGAGATCAGTGAGGGGAATACCCACCAGAGTGGTGCCAATGCCCACAGACTCGGCAGCTGCAAATGCCAGCGAAAAGTTGCGACGCTTATTGGCCGGACTGAGTTGGTCGTAGGGAATGCGATCTGGCAGATACGAGTGCAGGATCGCGCAGAAGGCCAGCCCATCGTTCCACGACGAGCTAAAGTTGGTGATGTCAATGTTGCGATAGCCAACTGTCTTGTTCTGGCACCATTTCAGCAGGGCGTTGCGCTTGGAGCCGCCGTTCGTGATCAGCATGTTTAGCGGGTCCTTGCGTTCGCCTTGAAATAACGAAAAATATAAGGATCTTTCAAGCAAATAGGGTTTCAATCTGTGATTACCGCTGATGAAGGACTTTGAGACATTGCCAAAGGGCAGCATGCCGCTGCTGCTGTTGCTGCCCGCACTGCTGGGCGTGGCCGGCGTTGAAGGCTGGGATACATTTGGGATTTGAAGCTGCATCTGGTTCTGGTTCTGACTCTGGCTCTGGCTTTGAGGCTGCTGCTGCTGTAGCGCCTGTTGCTGATCGCGCAGCGCTGTTGTGGCTTTGGTAGTGCTAGCTGAACCTCCTCCTCCTCCTCCTCCTGCGCTGGCAACTGGAGTACTTGGACCTGTGCCTCCGCCGCTCGCTGGACTGCTGGCCACGTTCACGTGCATGTTACTGCTCTGCAGTACAGGCAGGCGAAGCTGTACGGGTTTAGAAAGTGAGATCTATCATTTGGATTTATATATTAACGAATTAACTCACGCTCTCATGCCAATCACTGGATGGTGGCAGGATAATGGGCGTGTTGCCTAGCTCTGGAGTGCCGCTATTTAGGCTGGACGTGGAGCTGTAGTGGGACTCTGCCTCGTCGGTCTTGCCCTGCTGTTAAATGAATATAAAAATCAGTCAGTTTCTGAAGGAGCATGATCCGAGTGTTCAGCTTACCGTCTTGTTGTTCTCGATGCTCTCGATGAGCGTCTTCACGGAGAGCCGGGAGTCCTGGCGGCTGAAGCTTAGCTTGCTGCGCCGCGTGGCCAACTCCATCTCGCGCTGCACCGTGGACAGCACCGACTGCGGCGTCTCCGACTGCGGCAGCTCGGCTGGGGAGTCTGAAAAAAGCTAAGGTCAACGTCGATCTAGGCAAGATCTTAAGTTAAAGACTTACGCTGCTTGGTGAGCTTGTCGAGCTGCTGCTCGAGCAGCCGGATCTTCTCCTTCTGCGTCTTGTTGTCGAGCACGAGCTGCTCCCGGGCGCTGAGCGCCTCAGTCTTGAAGTCATTGGCCACGCGCACCGTCATGAGGAGATCGGCCTGGAACTGCTGCCACTCCTCGCCCTCCTTGCGACGCAGCTGTGTCTCCTGCTCGAGCCGTCGCTCCGACTCGCCCAGCTGCACCTGGACATCGCCCAAGTGGCGCTGCGTTTCGCTCAGCAGCGATTGCAGCTGGGTCTTGTCCTCCTGGTGGCACTTGCACTGCACCTGGAGTTCAGCGACCCGCTCTTCCAGGGCCTGCCACTCGCCAGCCAGCTTGTCCTTGTCGCGCTGCAGCTGCTCCAGGCGGTACTCGAGGTTGGAGACGGCGCACTTGGCATTGTTCTTCGCCACCTTGCACTCCTCGGTCACCCCAGAGAGCTGTTCGCGCAGCCGTCTCAGCTCAGCTTGGCTGCGCGAGCACTGATCCTGCAGCTCGGCCACGCGCTCTTCCAGGGCGTCCTTCTCCTTCCTGGCCGCATCGAGCACATCGCTCAGGTCCGTCTTGTCGCCTCTGGCCAAATCGGCGTCCAGCTCCTCGATCTTGGACCTCGCATTCTCCAGCAGAGTGCTCAGGCGACTGATCTCGATGGCCCGCTGGGAGATCTCCTCCTTGGCCTGCGAGAACTGAGCCTCGCCCTGGCGTCGCTCCGCATTCGCAGCGTCCAGCTGAGAGTCGAGCAGGGCAATGCGGTCCCGCTGGCGCTGCTGCTCCTGCTGGCCGGCCTCTCGCGCCTGACGAAACTCCGCCAGCTCAGCGCTTAGTTCCTCCTGCTTGAGCAGCACTGCCTCCCTCTCCTCCTGCGACGTCTTAATCAAGTCCAATAGCTTCTGCTCGCGCTCTGTGGCGCTCACTTCCGAGGCGGCCTGCTTGGTGTCGCGCAGCAGGAGCTCCTGCAGTGTGCCGATCTGGGTGCGTGATTCGTTTAGCTTCTCGGTTTGCCGGCAAAGCGACTGGAAGAGCACATCCTTCTCCTCGGCGAGGCGTTCGTTCTCCGTCTGAGTGTCCGTGAGCTGAGTCTGCAGGTCGGCCAGCTCCTGCAGCGTGGCCTGTAGCTCCTCGTTGGTGGAGTAGTGCGTCTCCTCCATCTGTATGATCTTGTCCTGCAGGCAGGCTACAGAGATCTCACTGGACGACGACTGTTTGTCCCAGTCGGGCGTAAGGCAGGGCGTTCCATCCTGCGCATCGTTTGTCTGGAGAGGATTATAGGGTATAAGTAAGCTTGAATAGCTTTCAGCTGAGCTAAACAACGAGGAGTACTCACACTGGGCAGCGCTATGGAGGCGGGCGCCGAACTGTGCAGCCGCTGCGAGTCTTGGATAATCTGGTGCTTCTCCGCATCCGACAGCGGCGAGTTCACAACGTCCCGCAGCCGATTGCGCAGAGATTCGTTCTCGTATCTCAGGTTCCCGATCTCCATCTGGGTCTTCTCCTGTTGACTCTGAAAGCACACACAAGACACATTGGACTGATCCGATCAGCGTTTGAATTTCCCTTTAAGCAGCTGCTGCTGCTGCTGCTGCTGCTGTCGCCGCCGCTGATGCCGTCGATCTACGACGCAAATCTGTCTTTCTAGACTTTAATTAAAGGACCGAGTGCATCGCCTATACATCATATTGAATATCAATGGATTGGTTTGGGCGCTAGCGAAGCGCAACGCCCCCGGATACATGGATTAAGTTATTTCCCCAGCGGGAATACACTACGCTTATCTACGGTCATTTCGAAGGTGGTTTATAATCACAGAACACAGACGGACATTCTGCCTTTCTTCTTCTAAAATATCACCCATTTTAATGCTAATTTGTAGTTTAATTTCCCTCTTCTAACAATTTAAAGCAACCCTTGCCGCTAAAGTGTATATAAATAATAACATAATCAAGCAAAAAACAACAACATCAATCAGCCGTGACAACACATCATGCTATTTGCGGTTAGCCAAGCATCAGCCCCTGCTGCCGCTCCGCCGCTCCAACCCCTTTGTTGTGGACGGACGCACAGCGCATCCCTCCTCGGACACAGCGTTAGTGTTAGCGCGCACCTGCATCTTAACTAGATCGCCCTTCAGCTTGGCCACCTCGCTCTGATATGGCAGCAGCTCCGTGATGCGTGTCTCCAGCTGCAGTTGCTCGCTTCCCAATCTCTCCAGCTGCTTGTGCAGCTCCTGCATTTTGTTGTTAGCCTGTTTTTTATGGGTTGGACATTATTTAATGTTGCATTTAATTGGCAATTCACAGATAATGGGCTCACCTCTAAGAGTTGCTGTTGTTGCTGTTCGTTGTTGATGAGTTGCTGTTGGTGTTGGTGCTGTTGCTGTTGCTGTTGTTGGTAGCTACTGGCTGCCACAGCGGCCACAGCCACTGCTGCCGCTGCTGCCGGAAAGGCCTTCGCCGGGCTATCTGCACTGGAATTGCTGTTTCCGGTTGCTGACGCTGAGGCGGCTGCTGCTAGTTGCTGGTAGAAATCTGCTGCAGCGGCGGCAGCGGCGCCACCATCCTGCAACGCGGCCAATGCGTTATTGTTGTTGATATTGCTGCTGGTGCTGCTGCTGGTCGTGGCGTTCGTGGCTGCCAGGGAAGTCATCAGAGGGGGTTGTTGCTGCTGCGGCTGCTGCTGCTGCTGCAGGTGCTCCTGGGCATTGCTGTGCTGCTGCTGCTGCTGCTGCTGCTGCACTGGCAACTGCTTTGGCTGCTTCTGTCCCTTGAGTTTGGACTTCTTTTGGGGCAAGGTGTTGCTCTGCTGCTGCTGCTGCTGTTGAAGCAGCAACTGCTGCTGCTGCTGGCGTCGCTGTTGCTGCTGTTGATTGCTCAGCAGCAGCGCCTCCTCATCGCCCACATCCACGCCCCGTTCGTAGCTGGCCGCCGCCTCCTGGTGTGCGTAGAATTTGGTGGAGCCTGCTGCGGGATGTGGCTGCTGCTGCTGCTGCTGCTGTTGGAGTTGCTGCTCGTGGGCGGTGTTCAGGGAAGTGCTTGACTGCGACTTCTGGCGGTTGTTGTTGGAGGAGTGCTGCTGCTGCTGTTGCTGTTGTTGCTGTAATTGCTGCTGCTGCTGCTGCTGTTGTTGTTGCTGCTGCTGCTGCTGCTGCTTGTGCGACGAGTTGGAGGAGTTGGAGCTGGAGGTGCCCTGTCCTCTGCGGAACAAGGATTTCAGTTTGATCATGATAGCGGATAGATAGTTATCCTTGTTATCCTTGCAAAACGTAAACCATCAAAAGGGCTGCTTCAACTTCAAACTTCGGCGCTTCGGCGTTTTATCGTTTATCGGTCTCGTTATCGTAGGGTATCGCTTATCGTTTTATTAACAGTTATTCGTTCATTTTTGTTATCACAATTCGCTCTGCTTTCTTTTAGTTGGAAAAAAAAAACAAGAAAAGTGAAATTGCTGTGCGAAACGGAACGGTCGACGAATGAGAGAGCCAAGGAAACTGGCAACGAAGATGATAATGTGGCATGCACCAAGAAACCAACGTCAAACAATCGCATTGCATTGTTGTCGCCACAAAAGAGAGAGAGAGAGAGCAAAGGAGAGGGGCAAAAATCAAAACAAACACACAGTCACAGCCACAATCACAGTCGCAGGCACTCAATTAATATGCACTCGACCAACCGACAATCATGAAATCGAAATTGAAATTCTGAAAAGATATCCGCCGCGCGGACGGAATGCCAGAATGAGAAAATGCCGGAATGACGGACAAATGTAGATTTGTATATTGCCCAGTTCCGTTGCAACGTCAACGAATCAACAGCTCACACTTGCACACACCCGCATTCACACGTAAATATGTACGCCGACACCAGGGCACACCAGCGGTCAACCCATTGGAGCTTATTATTATATATTATTATTATTTTGGTCAACTAAAAAAGAAACATAAACTAATTTCCCATTTTTTATTTAGGTTCAGCAAATAATACACAAACAAAACACCTAAAAGGTATTCTATCTATAATTTCAATGACCGGTTAAGGTAAACGTTCATTTAAAATTCAATTGAAGCCCTTATTTAGTCATCTAAAAGCGCCGCTTTTATGGAGTCGTCACTTGTGTTACCAAATTTAGAAACTGTCGAAAGAATAATGGCGAACTTTAAATTAAATCGGGTATGGAACATATTAATGTGGCTACCTTGTTGTCAGGTGCAATTAATTATTGACCTATGCTGTCCACGAATGTGCGTGTGCAAACAGGCGCCGATGAGGCGTTAATAGTGTGTGCATGTGTGTAGGGTGAGCAAGAAGGAAAGAAAGACAGAGAGGGGTCGATCGGTGACAGAGGACTCCCAACCCCCTCCCTCAACCCATCAGAAGCCCCCGCAACAAGGGCTAATGTGTGCGTACGTGTTTGTTCATGTGTTCTTCCCCCATTGTCATATGCCGGATTACTCATGTCACGACGCGTCACATCGGGACCAGAGCAAGGCAAAGCGAAAACACAAAAGTAATATTAACTGCACCAACAAATGACATTGACAGCTGACCGCAGCAGCGACGCCGGCAGCGCTGCACTTGCAACTCGCCAACCTTAACAGTGTTGGAAACTCTCAGATTTTCAGCGGGCGGCTTTCGGTTTTTTCTTGTTTGCCATTTATGGCCGTGACTGATTTTGGTTTTGATTTCGTCTCCGCGACTCTTTTCACTGGTTTTTGCCTTCTTTTTTTTTTGACAGCGGCCCACGCGAAACACGCAAATTTGTTTGTTTTACTATGGGCCTTAAATTGAAACGCAAACAGCGAAATGACATCATGCCCACGGCCGAAACACAAATTAAATTCATATTTCGAGGGACACTTTTTGCCTAATTACTGTTGACTGATGTACACGGGTTGCTTTTCGGGGGTTATTTTTTTTCTTTGTTATCACTTTGCAGCAGGGCTTATCTTTATCTCGTCGGACAATTTGTTTGCACAGCGATAAGTTGGATAATTGGTCAAAAAGAAAAGAAGTCAAATTATCGTTCGAGTGCTAATTTTTAGTTAGGATTTGAGAGCGCGCCCCAAATTCGGAGTTGTGCAGCACTGCAGCCATTGCAACTGCAGCGGAGAGAACGAAAGAGCAAGAGAGGAGGCAACACAGGATGTGTGGGAGAGAGACGAGATCGGTTGCTGTGTGCCCTTCAACGAGAAACAGCAACAACAATGGAGTTGCCAGAAAGAGCACGATAATTGAATGAGAATTAAACGGGGGGGAAACGGGAGGGGCAGCAGAATGAATCAAACACGCACACGACACGAATAAATCAACAATAGCAACAACACCATTTAATTGTTTGCACCAGATAACTGTAAAAGGGATTTCTTTCAGTTTTCGCACTCTCTTTCGTCGAAAAACCGGAATACGCCAGCAAAACAAATAGCCAACTCCACACGAATACTAACGCATACAGTGTGAAACACACACTTACACGCACGTACCGAGCCGAGTTTTTACTTTTTTGTTATTTTTCGTAGTATCATAAACATTTAATGTTGCACAGTTCGGGGAAAAACAATAACAAAAACTAAACCGTAGAGAAGGCGAAACGCGAAGGGAACAACGCATGCGCGACACAAAATAAACGAATAAAAAAAAAAAAAAAGCGACGCGCGTTTTCGTTTCTGCAAACAACAACAACAAGTGCAGTGTGACCGTGGCTGGGCCGTTATTTTATGCCCGTTTTCCAGTTAATTCGATTTGACAAAAATACCATAAGCTGATTCAAATTCCAATTTAAAATTTTCATTCAAATTATATCAAATTACCTTATTTCAACTCAAAAATAGCGTCTCAAAAAACAGCTTAATAATTGCGATGGTAAAGTTTGCTTCAAAACTTGAAATTTAATGATATCGGCAATAAAAAATCAGGAAACGAATAATTCTGTTTCAAAATTCATAATTCATAGCTGCTTATAAGAATTATTAAAGAATCATTTGACATCCGCCAAGTATCTCTGATAATTTCTCAATATTCATTAAACCATTTGCGCAATCGCTGTTATCGTTGATCGTTGCCCAAAAATACCACACAATACCACTAACTTCGCCGACAGAGGGCGCTCTACACCAGCGCATGCGAGGCGCGTTAGCCAACACTGTGCGCGCCAAATTTTTAAAATTCAAATCAAAAACTATAGTTGCTTTCCACTAGAATGCGGCTTAGATAATATTGTTTTTGGTATTCCAAATAATTGCAATGCATAATTTTGTATCAGAATATTTCAAGGGCTTAAAGATTTTGTTTAATTAAATTACAATAAACTTATTCTTAAAGTTAGTCTAACTTAAGCGGAAAAGAAAACTGTTTCAGTTTTTTTTTAAGAAAAGACCACTAATAAAATAAGGGTTTAAGGGTTTTACATTTAAAATAACCAACAAAGCTGAGATTTTGTGTAATTCTCCCGCGGAAATGGAGTTACATCGTCATGCTTTTGGGTCCAAAGTACGTAGCTCCCATGGCGTTGAATGACAATTCAATTTATACCAGAGACGCACTCTGTACCAACTTTTTGGTATCTTCATATCGCTTCGACCGAAATGTCGGATTTTCTGTGTGATTAGGCTCGTTTTTGGCTAAATATTCTTACTAGAGCTACGCAAGTGGGGAATTTCCTTGGCATATTTCTTCATTAATATATTATTTGTGCAGTAAACATGGCTAGCTCTTAAAGTTATTAGTTTGTTTACCCGAAAGTTTCACCTAAACCTTACACCCTTTAAGCTCATAACATGCTCATAGCTTTAGTGGGTTTCTTGCTTGTTTTCTGCTTCTAAAAATAATATATAGTTTTATTACTTATTTATTATTTATTCCAAGTCATGACATTAAACCTAAACTTGATTTGAGATTCCACGTGCTTTCTATTCAGTTCCAGCAGTGCGGCTTCTTCTGCTGCTCTTTCTTCCCTCAGTTTCTTCTGGGGCTGTTCTTCTGCCGCTTCTTAAGCGTGGGGCTTATCAAAAAGCGGAGGAGACAGCAGCAGCAACAAACAGCTAAAGAAACCGCAAGAGGCAGCAAAGCGCGTCGCTCGTTTGCGGTTTTCTGCATTTCTGCCTCTTCCACGTTTCTCTCGGCCTATTGCCTATCTCCCCCATCCCCCCATATTTTAACGTTTTTTTTTTCTTTTTTTCTCCACGTTTCTCTTTTATGATTTGTATTGTTTGTGGGCTCTGTACGAACGTTTGAGGTCTATGACCAAAAAGCCAGGCCAAAACAGCGCTTATCGTTACGACTCCACCACTCATCCCCCCCCTTTTCAACTTTTCCCCATTTTAGCGATTTCCCCTCGTTTCTCCATAAATCGTGGCGCCCCTGAAAATTACCCTCGAAACCCGCGATTTTCCGCTAAATAGAAAAGTGAGATCAAAGAAAGTAGTTACAAAAATTTAAAAATAAATAAATAAAGAGTTTTAATCACTCATAATATTACTACACCCAAAAAAAAAATCATCATAGAACCTACACGATTGTTACATGAATTCTATACTATTGAGTATGAAAAATTTCTTAATAAGATGCTTATCAATTTAATCCTACGAAAGTATACATTTTATACTCATCTGCACCAATATTTCATAATAATCACTAACGCGACAAACAGAAAAGCACTAAATTCCAGCTAACGCGATATGTTATCGAATTTTCGATGTAGGTTCGTATAAAATTAATACTCAAAAATACACAATTGAAACTATAGAGTATAAAAACTAAACTTTGGAGTATACATTTGATAGTTTGAAGTATACAATTTATACTAAACTCGTTATGCTGTTTGAGTATACTTTTAAGACAACGCGTAGAAAGGTTAAACTCTTGTTTTTTTTTTTGGGTGTAGAAACTTTAAAGTTTTTATAAATTGGTTAAACAATCTTAAAAATAGACCAAAATGTTCAAGATTTTTTATAAAGATAAGATAATTCAGAGGCATAGAACGAATTTCTCTTCTAAAAAAACATTTATTCATGTGAAATAAATGTAAATCTGCATTCTTCAGCTTCCTATTAATTTTAATCTCGTTTCATTTAAAAGGTTCTGTGGTACAAATTAGTTTTAAATGATATGAAAACTAAATAAGATTTATTTAACATTATTCCCTCCAAAGGTATATTTTGTTAGCATTAGTTACGTATTTTATTAAATGTAAAAACTGCTTATTATATAGTATTAATAATTCCTTTAAAGCCAAACCCTAATCTACTGATATTAACTAGCTGGCTGGCCAACACTGCTTCTGCTGGCCACCTGAGAAAACCACTGGGCAGCCGCCAGTTAAAACTTAAAAACTTGGCCATTCATTCGCTCCTGACATATTCAAACAAAAAACAAAAAGCAAAAAAATAATTGTACAAAATAAAATAACACTCAAAGCTAACCAGAAGTTGCTGAGGTAGAGACGGTGGAGTTAGGGGGCGGCGTTTCCCCTGCGGCCATTCACTTGCGAAAAAGGGGAGAGGAAATTGGGGGGCGGCGGCGGTTGGTTTTCAGTGGCTCTGTGAATTTTGCGTTTCTTTATGAATATGTTACGCTTTGGCGCGTCAAGGAAATGTACGCTACAGTCCAATGGTTCGGCCATATTGGCGGCGAGCGAGTGGCTGGCTGTTAGCTGTGGGAAAAAATCAGGGCTTCGAGTGACGGAACGGGATCGGGTTACCAAGAGATGATCATCCCCGTGATAATTGGTGAGAATCGGTTTACAAATAACAGCTAAATACATGAGAGACAATTATAATAAATGCATGTAAGGTTGAGCAATAGACGTAGATAAGCTTTTTTAAGTCTAAATTCTTCAGAGATCAATTTTGAACCCAGAAAAGCTTAAACTATTATAAAGCTAAACTCAATGGGAAACCTTAAACTCCAAATAATCAAATAAACTTTAAAGAAAGATTTTTAAAGTGACCTAAAGATATCTGAAACCTTTAATTACCCATAAATTTGCTAAAATATTGATACAGATCCACATATCAATTAATTAGGCCTGGGAAATATGATGATAACATTTCGCAATTAATATAAACGGAAGCAGATATCAACGATATACGATATCACAATCTGAGTAAAGTTGATTATTTTCTCGCACGAAAAATAACTCGGATTACAGCAATATCAGAGAGATGATGACTCTTGAATATTTATGCTAATCAAGATATGATAAGGGCAAGAAAAGAAGCAACGTTGATCGGTATTGAAAATTCCTATATAATATTTTACTGAAAATAACTGTAAACTGAAAAACCACTTTGATTTATGAAACTAATCTTCAAGAAAGAGATGTGTATCTATTGGAAAGTTATTAGAAATGATTTGTTATGGCATAGGATATCCTTAAACTTCAGAATTCCATTACATCCTTTTTGGACATACATTTATCTCAGCTGCAGCGCACTGCGCAGTCGCTGCTGGCGGCTGCAGTAGGCACAGCTGACGTCGACGTCGACGTCGGCGCCGGCTGCGACGTCGCAGCTTACCGTTTTACCGCTCGAATTATGCGCTGCTCTCCTTTGATATGTTTATGTTTGTGTTTATCGGCCTTTGTTCGCCGTGCGCCGTCGTTCGCTGCCATATGTTATATTGTTAAATTGTTATTGTTGCATTGTATAATTTGTTGGTTTCAAAGCTTTGGTTTTATGGCTCGCTCTCTTCTCCTTTTTTTTTTTTACATTAATAGAAACGCCGGCGACAAATAAATTATTTTTAGAAAACGGTTTCATTTTCGCTCGCGTTTCTAAAAAAAAAAGTAGCTCGACTTTAATGCATAAATATTTATGCGTGGCTTCGGTTTTCAGTTTCTGTTTCGGCTTCTTTTCTTTTTATTTATTTTTTGTAACTCGAAGTTGGAAGTTTAGTTTTCTTTGTTGATGGTTTACGTCTTGCTTTTGGCTTTTTGCTGTTGTTGGCTTAGAAGCAGAAAGTGGAAGTTTCACTTCCCCGGAATTATATAATTAATGCGCTTTTAATAGTTTTCGAAAAGCAGCAACAACAATGGCAATCTGGTTTAAGTTAATATTTCGGTTTTTTTGTTGTTTTCTACTCACCCTTCGTCCCGCGGGGAATGTAACAAAGAATAAGAATAAGAAGAGGAGTAGGAGAAGGAGGAGCAGGAGCAGGAAGCACGGCGATAATCAATCAAACGGTTGTTTCTTTGCTCCTAGCGCGCTCTCCTTCCTTTCGCTGCATCGGCTGCTGTTGTTATTGTTGTCTTTTGCTTCCAGTCTCCACCGTTTGGTATGCGTGTGTGTATTTGTGTGTGGCACTTGCACATTTGACTTTCTGTCGCTGCTTTTTTTTGTTTTGTAGTAGACAAAAACGAAACGAGAACAAAAAAAGAATAACAACAAGAACTCTAAAAAAAACACAGATCATAAACTAATGCCAACAAGAATGCAGCAGAATGGAGCACGAAAAAAACAACACACCAAACAGCTGCAGCTGCATTTGCAGCCGTTGCAGTTGCAGCGCGGCCGTTAATTACATTAGAAATTCGTAAGCGAAGCCTTGCCTTGCAACAATAGAAAAATGCAACTAATTAGCAATTATTTGCGGCTCTTTGAACATTTCTTTCTGTTTCTGTTCCTCTCTTGTTTTTGTTTTGCACAAATTCCAATTAGACGAGCGGCCGCCGCCATCTGCAAATGCCATTTGTTGTTGTCGGTTGGTAGGTCCCGTTATTTCGCAGCACAGCACAGAGAGAGGACGGTGCAGCTAGGCGAGAACGGGCCGGACGAGGGGTGGTGCAATTCAGCGAGAGAGCCCGACAGAGACAAGACAAGATGACCGCGCCTGATAGGCAATTAATATTCATTTAGTTTTTTGTCACAATTAAAAAAATGTGCCTCTGCAATTGGATGCTGTTGTGCTGCCTTAGCCGCGGCCACTGTCGCTGCAACTGCTGCCTTGCCCCCGCCGCTGCCGTTGCCGTTGGTTTGTTGTTTTATTTTTAGACGCAAGAACTTTTTTACCGGAGAAGAGGAGATCTCTGCTGCATTCACGGCAGCTAGGCGAGGGATTCGGAAGGGGCGCGCTATTATCGCTGTCAATATTATTACGCTTGTGTTATTGTTGTTATCGCCCACGATCCGCGGTCAACGTCGCGTCGCGCTTCTTTTTTTTTTGTTTGTGTTTGGCGCAGTGTGACCGTCATGGAAACAGCCAAAAATAAACCCAAATCCATTTCGGTTGCAGGAAAAGGTTGGGAACTTTGCTGTTAAAAAGGGTTGGGAGCTTTGCTGCAAAATGGTCGAGGGCTTTGCTAAACGAAATGAAACAACAAATTTCTTATTCACAAGCTTTAATGGCATTTAACAAATGATTTGTCCATGACAAAAAAAAATATTATAAACTAAGATGGTCATCTTGAGGGTAAGGTTACTCCTTGACCCGCTCCACCTCGCTGGAATCGAAGGGTACCTCCTCTACCTTGGTGAATCCCTGGAAGCGGATGATCTTGCCGGTGCCCTCCACCTTGAGATGCCTGGCGAACTGCTGCGCCGGCGACTCGGCCAGATCCTGCTCCGATTTGTAGCCGTAAAACTTGGCCCAGTCGTTGCGTCCGGTGTAGACCATGTAGCAGACGAGGCCGAACGCCTGCCAGGCCAAAACCGCGTAGCCGATGCTCAGGCGCCGCTTCCACAGCTCTGCACGGTGCTCCGGAATGGGATTTGTGTTGCGTCGCACCCAGCGGCGCAGCCATTTCATCTCGAACAGCGCCATATCGTCAGTAAACACACTTGATATTTGTTTTAAAAAGATTATATAAAAAAATGCGAGGCGAAACGAGACAAACCGTAAACAAACGGAGTGTGAACAGCTGATGGGTGAGGGCAGGGTTGCCAGACGTACGCTGGGAGTCAGAACGCTCGAATTAATCCCTTGACTGGTTTACGTCATTTTTCAATGCCGCGATTTGTATTTTAATTTAACTTGATAAATACAGTCATACTGTACCAAGCATTCTGGTTTATTAATTTAAATACATTAAACATGGTAAAACTATAAAGAGCAAGATTTAACATTGAAGCCCAAATAAAAACTATTAGGTGTTGCTAAAATTAGTGTAATAGATTTATTTATTTATTTAATTATTGTACGCCGTAGACAGAAGTTGTAAACTTAGGCTACATGGAGGAACGCGGCCACAGTTACTGTGGCTATCGCCCGAATTTTTCTTAATATTTACATGGATATATAGAATAACAAATTTTTTCATTA
Organism: Drosophila lacteicornis; assembly: GCA_008044355.1. Taxonomy (NCBI): domain Eukaryota; kingdom Metazoa; phylum Arthropoda; class Insecta; order Diptera; family Drosophilidae; genus Drosophila; species Drosophila lacteicornis. The sequence continues at coordinate 243,486 of VNKF01012756.1, forward strand.
TATTTACTAAGAATTACAAATATTTGTCAGAAAAGGGGAACAACTTTATGTTTAAAAAATTTGATGTATTTATTTCATAACATCTATTGTTTTTAAACCGAGTTTTCAAATAGTTAACTGTTTAACTATCTAGGGACCTAGCCGATGTAAATAAAGATATTATCTATGGATGACGGTAAATTAAATAAAAAAGCTATTTAATAGGTTAAACAATTTGTGTATATATAAAAATAATACAATTAAATAAAGTATTTACCACAGAAGCAAAAAATAATGCTACTTTAAGTTTCCTTAACCCTTAAACGGCCTTCCCCTTGGAGCACTGATTTGAGTTAAGAACCCCGGCGATGGGTGGCAACCCTGGTTGTGACAACCAAATCAACTATCAACGGTGCTTTGTGAGAACAGTCGATTGTTTTGCTGTCTCTCCTTCTCTCTGCCAGTAGATAATGAAACTCCGATCGGGGCAAACAAAGCCGCCAAGCCAACGTTCGATTTGCACCAATCCGAAACGGAAGATCAGGAAACTCAACACCAGAGCAGAGCAGACCCTGAGCAGCATCCACCCGACAACAGTTGGCCAAGGGCAGCAGGAGACGGGGCGAGGAGCGACGAAGACCGGGTAGAACTTTCAGGAACTTACACACATTTCGCAGCTATACTTTCCGGCCAGGCAGGCAGGCAGGCAGGCAGGCCAGGCCAGGAGGCCGCCCAAAGGCTAGCTGAAGGTCGTCAAAAGGGTGTTCTTCAGTCCGTGTAGTCGGTAACCGAGTAAGTGCTGTCAGACGTTTCCTTTTTCCTGCATTTTTTCATCGCTTTTTTTCGGGTGACACAACGGCACATTCGTAGTTAAATCGTGGGGCACTGGGAACTGAAAGGTGCTAGGAACACAGTGGAGCACACAATGCCCACCAACCAGCACTCGCCGCAAGGCCATCCCCTTAGCCACGTCCAGGGACAGGGACAAGCACAAGGACATAGTCTAGGCCACATGCAAGGACAGCCGCTGGAACAGCCAAACAACGATGACAAGGAGGGCAACGAAGGCGAGGGCGTTGCGGGCAACAACATGCCCAACCTATCGACACTGTCGCTGGACGAACTGAAGCAGCTTGACAGGGATCCCGAGTTCTTCGACGACTTCATCGAGGAGATGTCCGTGGTGCAGCACCTCAACGAGGAGCTCGACTCGATGATGAACCAGGTGGAGAGTATCTCGAGTGGGTATTGCAGAGCACTGGCAAGTCGCAGTCCCTAATCCCAATCCCTTGCTTTCAGGGGAGAACGAGAGTAAGGGCACCCATTTGGTGGAGCTGAAGCGACGACTCAGCGACGATTACACTGCCTTGAAGACTCTGGGCGAGAAGTGCGACCAGCTGAACAAGAAGTACTTGAAAAAGTCCGAGGAATATGCACCCCAGCACATAAGGGTGAGTGCATGTACATGTATGGGGGAGCTCCTCTAATTGCCAAGTAATGTGAGGGATGAGTCACGACGTGAACTAGTTGAATTTCGGCTGACACAATCGGTTTCCTTGGAAGGAATGAAAGCATTTTTCAAATATAAATACTAATGCCTGTCCTTGAACACTTTTTACCTGCAGGAACTCCTTCAGATTGCTGCCTCCAATGCCGATGCCGACTGTGATCGGCATGTGGAGCACTTTCTGAATGGAAAGATCGATGTGCAGACGTTCCTCAACACATACCAGAGCTCCAAGAAGATCAGCGCCGAGCGCAAGGCCAAGGAGGAGCGTCTGGGTACCCAGCTAAGTGCCCTGGAACGGGCAGGCATCTAGCATGCTGTGCCGTGCAGTCAGTCAGCCCCCTTCGATGTCATCTCACACTCCTACTCCTCTCCATCCGCCACGAGTCGCAATATAGAGTCTAAGCCGGATTATCCAGAAATCGAGAAAGAAGTCAAGAACATCTATGGAGATAAGGAGTCAGGCCGCCAAGCGATCCCAGAAGATAGGATGCAGCAGCAATAGGAAGCGCTAGTTGTAGGCTATATTTAAATACTTGTAAATCGGTAGGAGGGCCCAGCGCTCAACGTATGTCTTGTAATGCTAACTATACACCCTAGAAAGGAGCGCGAAAATGTTATATCCCGAAATCCCGAGCTCTCGAGCTCCCCCCCAGTTCCAGCTCCTATCCCGGTTCCAAATCTTAAAATCAAAATCTTATGTATTCCCCTTTTAGGCTATAAATTATTTGGTATTTTATTGTGTATCATGGCCAGCCAAAATCCTTATATTTGTAAATTTAATAATAAACATTATAATTTATCTCGGAATCTATGGTGGTTGTTGTTAGAAAAGCTGCGCTTTCTCTTTCTATTTCGGGGGTTTCTGTAAATACTAGTATTAATTATTATTTATGTTTTTAAGTTGATTTAGTTTTAAGTTATTTCAAATATTTGTGTTTGTTATATTTTAAATATTGAATACATTTTAATAAATACAATATTAAAACAATTTCCCTTTTTGTTTGGTTGGTTTCAATTTAATTTTTTATAACTTAATCATTGTTTTACATTTTTTTTTTCTAAAAAATTAACTTCTTACATATCAAATTGTATATATTTTATTATTTATAATTAAAAATTAAGAATTAAAATTTAAGTTCCTCTGTGCAATCTGGCGTTAGGCCATTATTGCACTGGAGGTGAGGTATTTTCTAGTATTTTTAGAGATCCCCTTTGTGGTCATAAATTAAATTGTTGGTTGCCCCCGCTCCCCGATCGCAGCTCTTGAATGGACACCGTGTGGGCCAGCAGCTATAGCTGATAAACGCTCCTCCTCCGCCATAGCCCCGGCCGTGCCCTTGCCCCTGTCCTTCACTTGGGTCACATAATCTCTCGCTCTCTTGTGGGCGATAAGGAGGAGCACTCAATCATTTCGCCAGAAGTTCACTTGCATTTGCAACCAACAAAACTCGGCGAAAACCATGGCTGAATCCATCGAGGTGCTGGTCTTTGGCTCGGCCATCATAGATTTCATATGGTGAGTCGTGTGTTTTTGCAATCCTCATCTTCATCACTATTCCCATCCCGTTGCAGCTACACGCCACGCCTGCCAAAGCCCGGGGAAACACTCCACGGCACTAGCTTCCAGACCGGTTACGGCGGCAAGGGCGCAAACCAGTGCGTGGCCGCCGCCCGCCAAGGATCCCGCACAGCTCTGGTGGCCAAGCTGGGAACGGATAGCTTTGGCGGAGACTACCTGCGACAGCTGATCGCCGAAGGAGTCAATGTGGAGCACGTTGAGCAGCTGGAGGGCCAGACGACGGGCGTGGCCCAAATAGCCGTGTCTGACGGCGGCGAGAACAACATTATTATCGTGGTGGGAGCAAACAATTCTCTCAGCTCCAGCGATGTGACCAAGGCCCAGTCGTTCTTCGATCAAGCCAAGGTGCTGGTCTGCCAGCTGGAGACGCCCGTGCTGGCCACGGAGACCGCCCTCAAGGCTTTCAAGGGCGTATCCATTTTGAATGCAGCCCCGGCCATGGAAAATACGCCTCGGGTGCTCCTCCAGCTGGCCAGCATCTTCTGTGTGAACGAAACCGAGGCGGCGCTGATGACTGGAATGGCCAGCATTGACTCTGTGGAGTAAGTTGCTCTCTGTTCAGTAAGCTACACTGGTCCTAGTCTTAGTACCTATCCCCCGCAGAGAAGCCCGAGACGCCGTTCGTAAGCTGATCGATATGGGGGCCAACACCGTGATCATCACTCTGGGAAAGCTGGGCGCTGTCCTGGGAGACTCCAAGATGTCCCAGGGCAGCTATCAGCACGTGCCTGCGCCCAAGGTGGCGCCTGAAAAGGTGGTGGACACCACGGGAGCCGGTGATGCCTTCATTGGGGCGCTAGCCCACAACATAGCACGGAATCCAAAGGATCAGCTGGCGGAGCATGTAGCCGCCGCCTGTGCCGTGGCCTCGCAATCCGTTCAGCTGCCAGGAACGCAGGCCAGTTTTCCGCGGGCCTAGCCGAACCAGTACTTACTCTCCACCGTAAAAAATATCCGCCAGAATAAATCTCTTGTCTGACGTACAATGCTCTATTTAATGGTAATCGTAAGTATAAAAAGAAGCGCTTTCCAACGGGCTACACGAGCAATTTTGGTCCACAAGAAGACGAAGACGAAGACTGTCGGCGGCACATGGTGTTTTGTTGTTGATCTCTGTGTGTGTGTTTGGATGTGAAAATGCGGCATCCAGGATCCTGTTGCAGCCTCCATGATCCGAGATGCTGGGCGAGCGGGGGCACCTTCTATCACTTCTTGCCTGACTTTTTGATACCGCCACCGACGAGCGGTCCCTTCTTGGACGCATTCGCCTTGGCTGCCTCCAGCGCCTTCTGCTGCTCCTTCTGCTTCTGCTTGAAGGCCACGTCGTCGTCGTCCATGTCCTTGGCGTCCTTCTTCGGAGCCTTCAGAGGCTTCTTCTTACCGCCCTCGCGTCCAGACATGATTCGTTGCTATTGATGCTGCGGGAGAAATGCGCAAAATCAGCAAATATGCGGAAAATTCGACGCCCAAAAGTCACGCACCTTTATCACACGTTTTCCTCAATCAGTGTGACCGCACCGATACCGATAAAAACAATATGCGACCTGCAAATAAATACCATTATATACCATATAAATACGTGAAAAATACTGAATAACAATGGTGTTGAATCGATATTTTCCGTCTCTTTCTAGCACAGGTACTTCTTATGGAAAAGAAAGTCGTTGATGGATTCGATAGCTTATTTTCAATACAACTCTGCAGGCGCGCATTTCAAGTGAGCGAAGCGCTGTATTTTTAATAAATTTACAGTTCATCTTTTATTTAGATGTCCTTATTTGAGATATCGTGGTAGATCGCGCCGCAGCAACCGCTGTGGGCGCAACACTTGGCGCGTGCACGAAAGACCAAAGCGCAGTGGACGCTGGACGGGATTTGACGAGGTGCTCCAGCTCTTGGTCCAGCTGCCTCTGCCCTAGGTTCAGGGTGCCCCTGCTGGTTACAGCGTCCGCAATAGGTTACAGAGGGTGTCCACAGTGCGTAGCCTGGCGAAATTCTTATATTTTTTATGAAATCCCAAGGACCGAACTATCGATATTATGGATAGTGTTATCGATGATTTGACAGCTCAGGTGCAACACTGCGTTTTTTGCTGTTCTCTTTCGGCTGTTGTTTCGTGTGTTGACCAATAAATTTTTCGCATATTTTTTCCACTTTTCCATAACCGAGAACCGCAATAAGCGAATTAGGCCAACCGCCGTAAGCCAGCGCAGCAACCGCAACGCGAATCTTTGGCCCAACGCACGTGTAAACTCCACCCGCAGCGCAGCAGTTACCGCAGATCAGCGGCAACCGACGACGTTCCAGGAAGCGACATTTACGCTACGCTACACATACAACAACAGCGGCGGGAGCAGCGCGTGAAAGCGAGCGAGCGAAAGAAGGCAGAAGTAAGCGAGGAAGAAGAAAAGCGGCGAAGCGGCAAAGGAGCGAAACCAGGAATCCTGTCCAGAAGTTTGCTAGCCAAGTGGCCTGCCAGCACAGCACACCACACACTGCAACAGCGACTGCTCGCTTTATTTGCTCTTTTGATTTGACTTTCTTTTGTTTGTTTGTTTGTGCAACGCAACGCAACGGTGTGTAAACAAGCGCGAGCGCTTCCCAGCAACCAGAGTACAGCGAGGCAATCAGTGCAGTTGCTATATCCCAGCTCCAGTCATCCAGTCATCCAGTTCTCCAGTGGGTCCATCCCCAATCCGTCGAGTCGGGCAATTAAAGATGGCCGCTGCCGCTGGGAGCGCAGTGAATGCGGTGAACGACTGCTTCAGCATCGGATCCACAGTGGTCTGTACGACCTGTTTCAACGAGGAGGTGGAGGGCGAGGTGCTGGCCTTCGATCACAACACAAAGATGCTTATCCTGAGTATCCTTTTTGCAAAATCGAAAAAAAAAAAAAAAACATTAAAAAAAACGAAAAAATCCACTTGAACCAAAGTGAAAGTCCCCCCGTTTTCCCCTGTTTTATATAATACACAATCACACACACATACACTGCTACTGCCAGTGGTTCTCCGTACATCTTTCCCCTTGCTAAATCCTCTCTAGAATGCCGGTCCAAGTCTACGGAGGAGCTGAGTGATATCTACGCGATGAACCTCTCCCTGTGCAGCAACGTGCAGGTCGTCAAGGAGTGCAACGGCAACTTTGACGATCCGCAGAAGCTCAACCTGGAACAGGTAAGGTAGTGGCGTCTAGGCTACCCTAGTTTCCGTACGTTCCTTACTCCTAATCCTTGACCCTTGACTCTGTCACCAGGTGAAAATGCGCCTGAGGAAAACAGTGGAGCGGAGGCAGGACTACCTCAAGTCCAAGAACGCCGATGTCAGTCCAGAGGCGCAGGAGCTTTATAGAGCGATAGCCAAACAATACGGGGTATGGACCACAAGCCAAAGCTCCTCCGCACGTCCGCGGACTTGGCGTTATTAACTCGATTGCGTGTTCCCTCTTCTTTGCAGTACAATGAGGTCTCCTGGCAGGGACTCAACATACAAATTCTGAATGAAGTCACCATCTCGCCGCCGTACCGAGTGGACAACGTAGTGTCCAGCTCGAACAACGAAACATCATGCAATTACATTAAACGGATTGTAAGAAATTCTTCAAAAAATCTTCACTCAGAGCAGGACTGTCGTAGTGTGCAATGAATCAGGCTTTGAAAAACTCGATGAGAAGAATTATTTGCTAAAGAAAGTAAAATATTAACCGAATCACATTGCGAAATTTATTAAAACGATGCTTGTCGACAAACAATAAGTAATTATTTGTTTGTTTTTCCACAAAATGTTTGGTACATTACATAATTAGTAATTAACTAATTATTAATATTGGATAAGCCCAAAGAAATAATTTACATGGCTTATTTATTCAATATTATACAAATTGGTCACTTATCACTTTATATGAGTTAACCCCTCAGAGAATAACAGTTATTTTTCTTTCGCTTGTACCGTTATTTCAGTAGGAGAATAGGCGTTGAGAGAATAACAATAAAAATAACGGATTCAATCAAGTGTGACCATTGTATATGCAACTATTATAGAGATAACCTTTCTGGGTGCAAGGAAAACATATTTTTTTCTTTATGTTTAACTTTATAAACCATTAAACTTTTAAAGATATTCGGCTGAAAAAAGAATTTTAGTCCAAGCCTGCTAATTCTTAATACTTCAGATTCTACTAAGATCAATGACAGTCGTGTTGTGAGCAATTGTGCATCATGAGACCCAACTAACTAACTAACTAACTCACAACTAATTGGCAGATTAAACAGTTCTTCAACACGAGACCATCGCCGGTCCCAGAAAGCGGTGCTACGGCCAGCACCTCGTCAGCATCCGTGTCTCCCACATCCTCATCTCTGTCGTCGAGTAACGCTGCATCTGGATCTCCGGTCCCCGCAAACTAATAAATAAAGAAAAAACAAACACAAAACAAAAACAGAAATGTGCTTCAAAAAGGACATCCCAATTGTTTTCATTTCTCTTATATGTATTTATGTTATGGGTTAAGGGTCGTTTTTTTGTTTCAGGACTTCTTTACCTTAAGGATATTTTGAAGCCATTCTTCAAGATCAAATTTACTATCTTGACTGGAAAATAAATCTTCGTATTATTTTTAATTATTGTCCCAAAATAAAGATTTATCAAAAATAAACCATATATATCAATTAGGGTTGTCAGTAACGTCCTCCAAAATAATCTCTTCTTTATTTATTACATTTCAACCAATTACGGCTCTTAAAGTAATATAAAAATGCATATTGTTTAATAACATTAAAACCGATAACATCGATTGTCAGCTCCGATAACTGGCGGCGAACCGGCAGTATCGATAACCGATAAAACAGTGTGACCGCAGTACATATAACCGATAAAACAGTGTGACCGGGCTATCGAGAAGCCAGCTGAATAGCCGCATTTTTTCTATTTACCTTTAATTTTGACAAATAAACAAATAAATAGGAGCAAGGCGCCATGGAGGACGTGCAAAAACACAGTGTGCACACACTGATATTCCGCTCCCTGAAGCGCACCCACGACCTGTTCGTGTCCAACCAGGGAAACCTCCCCGAGATCGACGACCGGCTGTAAGTACTTGGAGTTCGTGATGAAAATACTGAGAGGTTTAATCCCTGGGTTTCTTTGGTCACAGAGAAAAGCTGCGACGCTCCATCAAGGCCAAGGACAGCTACGGACTGGTGCTGGACAAGGCGGCGAAGATGGGCGAGGCCAGGCGGGGAGCAGGAGCTCCGGTTCCGGGCGACAAGCCACTGGCCATTACCGATGGCAGTGCCGAGTCTGCCTCCGCCGGCGGCGCTGTTGTCAAGTACACGGGTAGAACGCTGGATAAGGCAGGAGCACCGCTGGTCGCCGGCAGTCACACATCCCTGGTACGCGCCTCCCTGCCCAACAACGGAGCGGTGGACAACAAGGCGGGCAATGGAAGCCCCAGCAACCTGCAGCTGATACCGAAGAAGGCACCGACCATCCCGAAGCCCAAGTGGCATGCCCCGTGGAAGCTGTCGCGCGTCATCTCCGGCCACTTGGGCTGGGTGCGCTGCATAGCCGTGGAGCCGGGCAATGAGTGGTTCGCCACCGGCGCCGGCGATCGTGTGATCAAGATCTGGGACCTGGCCAGCGGCAAGCTGAAGCTCTCGCTCACCGGCCACGTGAGCACCGTGCGCGGCGTGGCCGTCAGCTCAAAGCATCCGTACCTGTTCAGCTGCGGCGAGGACCGGCAGGTCAAGTGCTGGGACCTCGAGTACAACAAGGTGATCCGTCACTATCACGGCCACTTGTCCGCCGTCTACTCGCTGGCGCTCCATCCCACCATCGATGTGCTGGCCACCTCCGGCCGCGACTCGACGGCGCGCATCTGGGACATGCGGACCAAGGCGAACGTGCACACGCTGACGGGGCACACGAACACGGTGGCCAGCGTGGTGGCACAGGCGACGAATCCGCAAATCATCACCGGCTCCCACGACTCGACGGTCCGACTGTGGGATCTGGCCGCCGGCAAGAGCGTTTGTACGCTGACCAACCACAAGAAGTCCGTGCGCAGCGTGGTGCTGCATCCGTCGCTGTACATGTTCGCCTCCGCCTCGCCGGACAACATCAAGCAGTGGCGCTGCCCGGAGGGTAACTTTGTGCAGAACATATCCGGCCACACGGCCATCGTCAACTGCATGGCGGCCAACAATGATGGAGTGCTCGTGTCGGGCGGCGACAACGGGACCATGTTCTTCTGGGACTGGCGAACTGGCTACAATTTCCAGCGCTTCCAGGCACCCGTCCAGCCGGGCTCCATGGACAGCGAGGCGGGCATCTTTGCCATGTGCTTCGATCAGTCGGGCACGCGACTCATCACCGCCGAGGCGGACAAGACCATCAAGGTGTACAAGGAGGACGACGAGGCCAGCGAGGAGTCGCATCCGGTCAACTGGCGCCCGGAGCTGCTCAAGCGCCGCAAGTTCTAAGCGCCCTAGTCTTTAAGCAATCCTAGGCTACTCTTTTTCCAAACGATTTCATTAAAAACTATTTTAAAGACTATTTTTGTCTCAAATAACTGAGGAGCTCGGAAGTGTGGTTGGAAGCCTAGTCGCTCATGCAGCTCCCGATCTCCATTGCACCAAAAGTAACCAAAGGAAAGGCTGCACAAAGGCAGAAACAAGCAGCTTGCTCTGAGGCTCATGACGGGATCTGAGCGAGACATTCGGTGCCCAACCCTGATCTAGATGAAATTCTTATTAATTTTCGTATTTTTGTGATGTTGCGATTTCCGATTGAAGGGTTAAATAAATAAACAATTAAGAATAAATATTAAATCACTGCCAGATAACCTATATACGCATTTTGACAGAACAGTTAAATAATATACAAATTATAAGCCAGCATATACCCAAATTTCTACAGACTATGTATACCGCTTATTTTATATTATTATAATAAATAATAAATCCGCATATTGCATTTGGTGCTTCGTGTCACTAACGAATAAGTCAGCATTCTCCATTACGTACGATGTCCTTACAACAATTACCAAACGTATTTTAAAGAGAAGATAAACAAACAACAGGGAATTATGTTTCCAGGAAATTAAGTTTCCCAGGGAACTATGTTTCCCGGGGAACAATGTTTCTTAGGGAATTATGTTTCCCAGGCAATTATGTTTCCCGGGGAATTATGTTTCCCTAGGAATTATGTTTCTCAGGGAATTATGTTTCCCTAGGAATAATGTTTCCCGGGGAATTATGTTTCCCGGGAAAATATGTTTCCCAGGGAATTATGTTTCACGGGGAACAATGTTTCACGGGGAACAATGTTTCCCAGGGAATTATGTTTCCCTGGAAATTATGTTTCCCTGGCACCAATGTTTCCCAGGGAACAATGTTTCCCAGGGAATTATGTTTCCCAGGGAATTATGTTTCCCAGGGAATTATGTTTCACGGGGAACAATGTTTCCCAGGGAATTATGTTTCCCAGGGAATTATGTTTTCCGGGGAACAATGTTTCCCAGGGAATTATGTTTCCCTAGGATAATGTTTCCCATGGAATTATGTTTCCCAGGGAATTAAGTTTCCCAGGGAATTATGTTTCCCTGGAAATTATGTTTCCCTGGGAATTATGTTTCCCAGGGAATTATGTTTCCCAGGGAATTATGTTTTCCGGGGAATTATGTTTCCCAGGGAATTATGTTTCCCTGGAAATTATGTTTCCCTGGGAATTATGTTTCCCTGGAAATTATGTTTCCCTGGGAATTATGTTTCCCTGTGAATTTTGTTTTCCTGGGAACAATGTTTCCCAGGGAATAATGTTTCCCCGGGAATTATGTTTCCTAGGGAATCATGTTTCCCAGGAAATTATGTTTCCCGGGGAACAATGTTTACCAGGGAATTATGTTTCCCTGGGAATTATGTTTCCCAGGGAATTATGTTTCCCTGGAAATTATGTTTCCCAGGGAATTATGTTTTCCGGGGAACAATGTTTCCCAGAGAATTATGTTTCCCAGGGAATTATGTTTCCCAGGGAATTATGTTTCCCGGGGAATTATGTTTCCCCAGGAATTATGTTTGCCTAGGAATTATGTTTCCCTTGGAATTATGTTTCCCGGAGAATTATGTTTCCCCGGGAATTATGTTTCCCTAGGAATTATGTTTCCCTGGGAATTATGTTTCCGAGGGAATAATGTTTCCGAGGGAATAATGTTTCCCGGGAAATATGTTTCCCTAGGAATTATGTTTCCCTAGGAATTATGTTTCCCTGGGAATTATGTTTCCCTGGGAATTATGTTTCCCGGGGAATTATTCCTCGATGAGGAATCCCCGAGGAATCCTCGAGGATATAAAAGAAGAAAAAATTATCATTAATTAATTCACATTTTTGCTAGTACTTAAAACGTTTTTCAATCAAAACCAACATCACAAAGCAGGCTACTTCCCTTCGAAAACAATTGTTTGCTAAGCTGCAATATGATAATTTCATTGAATTGGCCATATCAACTCTAATTTGTACTGGACTTGCAAATATTTGACCTTAACTCTATTGGGACAAAGTTATTCTTAGATCTGTTTACTCAAAATAATTTAAAACTGTTTTTTATATTTTTACAAAGTAAATGAAATCTAGCTATAAACAAAATAACCAAAAATATTTTATGTTTTTTTACTTTCAGTGCTTATATCTTCATTAATAAAGCTCTGACCATAAAGAGCCGTATGTTGTCGGAAAGGTGTTTTGGATCGCACTAATTTGAAATTTGTTGGACTAACGGTTTTCGATATTTTTAGCGTAATATAAAAAATGTGGTTTTTCGCGAATATCTCCAAAACGGTTCTTTGAAATATTTTTTTTAATGAGTTCAACGTGTTCAGCGTCTCAAAATTAGGCGGAAAAAGTGGTTCTAAACGTTTATATATTTTGGCTGTAAACTAGTGTAATTAAAACAAGGACGTGAATTTGATTTCCTGTGGTAGGGACATTATGTTGGTTAGGGAGTTGTAGGCAGTTAGGAAGAGGATGAAGGAGAAGGACAGGCATCGGAACAAATCTCGGGAGAAGGCTGCACCAGCATAGGCTTCCTCTCCAGCGTCGGCGTTGACAACAACAGGATGACTGATATTTTAAAGAAAAGATAAATAAACAAATAAATAATAAAACAAGGAGTTCAATTGAAAACCAATAATAAATAAATAAAAGCATACAGTATACTGCCAGGTCCTCCATATCACCTTGGGCCATGGCCTTTTAAATCTTGCTCAATTTAAATTCAAGGAGACAAATAACTGACTGTCTGCCTGTCGGACTGACTGACGGACGGACTAAAACGGTGAGGTGCCCATTCAAGAGCACCCAATTCGATCCGATACCGAAAAACAAGAATACATGTAAACAAAGAAAATTAAATAAATAAATGAAAGAAAGAAATTAATTAAAATAAAACAGGCTGTGTTGTTCACTCCACGACCGACGAAGACTGAATGGGCCTGAGCACAGCTAGCATTTCAAAGGAAGCCGAAAAAGTGACGTTTAAAAGTCATGGCCTACGCGATTGCTAAACTTAGCTGATTTTGAATTTGAATATCGATAACTTGCAGGCTTTATTTATCTTCCATTACTGGTCACGCTGATCAAAAAGACGCATCGCTCTATGTAAAGAACCTAGAACCGTTCCGAGGGGGAGCACGAAGCCGCCATATTATTTAATGCATTTTTTCACATTGAAATAAGCCCCAGATAAAGCACTTCAACTCAATCTTCCTTTTTTTATTTGGGAATTTGGGATCGCTACTCATAAGGCCCCGAAAAGAACACTTTGGTCCATCGAGCCGGATATGACCTAAATTCAAAAATATGCAGTGATACATCTTAGGTCCCTAGTTTCTTTGTAAAATGTCACCATTGATATTATTTTGAGCAATAAATAATACTTACCTTTACCTATTCGAATATTATTCCAAGACCCAACCCAAACCCAATCTAGAATCGGAATGAAAGGCCAAGGTTTTAACTTTCTAAGCCCAAGAAGAAACGAAACATAGTCGATTATCGCGCGCACACACATTTCATTTGAATTCTTGGTATTTTATTGGTTTTCGGGTTTGTTTTTGTTTTTTTTACACATAAATAATTTGAATTATTTGCTGCATAAATAATAATAATAATAGCATAGTAATATATGGTTCAAATATTGTTTTGTTTTGGGCTCCTTCCTCTCACATTTGATTTTTTGTTGTTAGTTGTGTTTTGTTTCAAATTCTCTCTTTTCTTTATACGTTTTTACGTTTGTGTTTTTTCGCTATAGTTAACAAAGACAAAACACTAAACCATTTGTGTATTATAGTAATTTATTAATTAATATTATGTTGTCTAGTCCTTTGCGTACATTTTTATCATTTCATGTTTTAAAATCACAAATAATTGTTGTTTGAAACAAATCTTATATTTCTTTTCCACCCTTGCTGCGTCTCCCTCCATCTCTCTATCTCTTTCCTTACAACTGTCTCGCTCGAATATATCAACTGTCTCGCTCTCGCTCACGCTCTCTCCACTCTTTCGTGACTTGACTTTAAGTTTTTGTGTGTTCTTCCTTCTTCTTTGCTCGTTACTCTTTGCTCTCCTTTAAAGTTATACTTGTGTTACTTATGTAGTTGTGTTTATTTTGTTTTACAGCTGTCTCTCTCTTGTGTACTTCTATATATATATATATGTATCTTTATCTTCTGTTGGATCTTTATTTAGTTTAGTTCCTCTCTTTGTTTTAGTTTTTTGTTTTAATATTTGTCGTTTCCCTTCTTTGTTACAACATCATCATCGTTCTCTTCCTCTCCGCTCTCTGTGCTTCAACCTGGTAACGAACGCTTATTTACAAAACGGACAAAAATAATCGCTCCGATTCCGATTACTCCCTCGCTCTCGATTATTCCGTCTGCGATTTAAACAATTATCGATTAAGAATATTATGTAGCATAGAAAATACACACAAACACACACACACACACACACACGTAAAGCCTAGGCCTAGAATTGAAACAAATTGAAGGGGAACTCGCGGGTCTCCGGAACTCTGGTTATGGCTTCAAAATCAGGAGCTTCTTTTAGTCGGTTGGTGTGTGCGTGCAATGCATTCTGCTGCGAGGAGCAGGCGTTCGGGTTCGGGTTCGGACCTTCGGGCGGTGTGTTAATAAATAATTATATATGACTTAGCCGTAAGATTAAACAAGATTTATATTTAAAGTATAGTATGTGTGTGGGGGGAGGCCGAGGTCGTGTGAAATGGTCGACACTTGTTCAAATTTCGAGCTGCTGCTGCTTCACTTGGTGGTTAACTGGAGAACTGTGGCGTGGAGACGGGAGACGGGAGACTGGAGTACCGCTTGGCTTGGCTGGCAAACCATCCCAAGCCCCTTCCTTCCTTCCTTCCTTCCTCCTGCTGCGGTCCTAGCCAAACGCTTGCCTCCATCTCCATCTCCATCTCCATCCCTCTGTCTGTGTCTGTGTCTGTGTCGTCTGCATCCACATCCGCTTCGTGTTTCTTGGTGTTTAGTTGTAGATCTTGATGGCCTTCTCTGAGAAGTTGAGCGAGCTGCGCTTGCGCGACTTGTTGATGTGATCCAGCCCGAAGAAGGGCAACTGGCCGGTGGTCCAGGTGCGGTACACCTCAATGTCGACGGGCGTATTGTCATTGACATCCGTGTTGTGGCCCATGGTGATGACGCAGAACTTGTAGTTCTCCCACTCCTTGTCCGGCACATTCAGACGCTTCTGGATGCGCTGCTTCAACGCGCCATATGGTTCCGAGTGACGCGCCTTGATGAGGAAGGGAACCCCAAACGAGTTGTACAGCTCCTTGCTGAAATGGGCCACGGGGACGAGTACCTCGCTCTCTGCCAGCTGCATTTCCTCCGCCTGCACCTCCTCGATGCGATAGGTCTTCTGGGCGCTCTGCGCCGTCGATATGGACTCGGTGGTCTTCAGCAGCGTATCCAGCGGTATGTCCTCCTTGCACAACGCCACAATCTTGTGATTGCTGACCTTTATCAGGCGCAACTTGCGACGACTGTTCTCCGCGAACGTGACCTTTTTGGCCGCCTCCTCGAGCAGGCCCTTTACCGTGTCATTCTTGTTGGGGTACAGCACCAGCTCCTTCTCGTCCTTGAGGTCGCTGCTCACCCAGACGCACTTGAACTGCTTCTTGTTGTCCAGCTCGTGGATGCTGAGCGAGAGGCGCTGGTAGAAGATGCGCTTCGGGGTGCTCTGTTTGGTGTACGACACCAGGTCCTTGATGGTGCCCTGCAAGAGAAAGCAATCGATAAGTAGGGGAAATCGATAAGAAGAGGAAACCGGTTCCATTTTGGCAGAGGAAACAGATGGATGCAAAACCGGTTCCTCCAATCGATCATTAAGGCCATTAAAACCCAATTAGATATCAATTAGACGCACCTTGAATGTGTAGGGCACTGCATTGCCCGCAGTCTCCTTGTAGTTGTTGATGCACATGAAGAACTGCAGCTTCTGGGGATCGGTGTTGAGACGCTCGGCCACCGCATTGGTCAGCTGCTCGTAGTTGTAGCGATTGGACAGCTCCAGCGTAAAGTCCGGCTCGTTGGGGTTGCACTTGTCGCTGAAGATGATCTCGATGCGATAGACCAGATCGAGGAAGTAGTCCTCCACCGTTGGCAGGTCCAGCTTGGCATCGACGCTCTCCTTCTCGAAGATCAGAATGGGACCCTGGAGATGGTCCTGCGGTATGAACAGCACACTGTCGATGGGCTCAGCCAGATTGGCCACTTTCTTATCGGCATACTCGTCGAAGATGGTCAGTTCGGTGTCCGGCTCGAAGCCCAGCTTGCGGTTAACCTCCGGCACCAGATCGATCAGACGCCGGCTCTGCGGCTGCTGTGTGCATCCAATGTAGTTGAGGCGCTTGTTTCGCGCATCGTAGTACTTGAGGAACAGCAGGACATCCGTCTTGGGATTGAATGGTGGCAGGGGAGCGGGATTTTCGGGCGAGGCCAGCTCCAGGAAGATGACCCAGGGCTTCTGCGACGTCGGTATCTGTTCGATGGTGCGAGCCGCCTCCGCCTCGAAGTCAAAGTGCAGGAACTTCTGCGTCTGGGCGGTGCACATGTTCCACATTCGCATGCGATCGCGCGACACGCCAAAGCCCTTGACAAACATGTCGACCAGCTCGTCGACGGTCTGGTTCTGCTTGAGCTTAAATGGGCGCTGGTGGGTCTTCTCCAGGTCGAAGAGGCGACGCTTCTGCTGGCCCTCAAAATACTCCTCGAGTATGACGTGCACGGACACATAGAGATTGGCCTCGCTGCGCTCCTTGCGGCGCGCCATCTCGATGCGCTTCTCCAGATCCAAGCGCTCCACCAAATCACTAGAGATCTCGCTCTCGGGTATGTCGCCCAGCACACGCTCCAGCTCCGATTGACGGATGTAGACCAGCATGTAGGCATTGCTGCATTTGGCATGGAACGAGATCTCGTCATCCATGCCGCCGTAATTCTGCTCGATGGCCTCCTGCTTGCGGCAACTGGAGACCACATCGTCGTCAAACTTAAACCAACGCCCGTCGGCCTTCGGATTGATGAAGACCACATAGTGACCGCCATGGTTGTCGCCCGAATGCACCAGCACTGCGTGCAGCACATAGTCCGCCGACGTCTTCTCGCCCTCGGCCAAGTAGCGATCCAGGTTGATCTGCTCGTAGAACTCGAAGCGATCATTGTACTTGATCGAGCTGTCCGTGATGGGATCGTACTGGAAGCGCATCAAATGCAGATGCAGGACGGGCGGGAATGAAGTAAAGATGACGCCCTTGCTGGCCTCCTAAAAATGGGGAAACAGAAGGAGTTATAAAGCTAAAACTTTCAAGGCAACAATGAGTGAATAATTAACATAAGTTAAGGATTATAGAAACGGGCAATGAATTCTTTATGATAATGCAAATAGTTAGCCACAAAGTGCAATAATTAATCTATTTCCCGACTCACCTGCAGGCCGTGCACGCCAGCATCGTACTTGTTGTCGCCCTCCAGCGTCTCGGAGGCCACATAGTCCTGGAAAGACTCGTATATGTTCTTCTTGTCCTTGATATTTAGCTGAATGTCGTAGAAGGTCTCGTAGCGGGTGCTGTTGTAGTCCACATTCTTGCACTTAATGTACGACGACATCTTGCCCTCGAACAAACCCGGAATGGTGCCCTCCAGGCAGGTGCCCTTCATCTTCGACTCCAGCTTGTCGAGGAGGACGCGCAAAAACTCCTGGACATCGTGCTGCATAAACGAATCGAGCGTCTCCCAGCCAAACGATTTGGTTAGCTTCTTGGTGCCGACGGGACGATCGCCGAACTGAAGTTCGTGGAACACACGCTGTAGCGACAGGCCCACTGACTTGGTGCTGTCATCGGCCTCTGTGGGAATCCGATAGACGGCCAGACGGAGTGAGTTGGTGAAGTACAGCGTCTGGAGCAGCGAGTTCATGTAGCAGGTGGCGCCCTGATTCTTTAGGCCCACATAGCCAGTGTGCTTCTTCGAGTCCCACAGCACGCCGTGCGGTGCGTCGGCGATGACGTGCACCTCCAGCGTGATGCTATTGTTGTGCACATAGCTCTTGTCTGCATCCTGCAGCTCCTGCCAGGTGATAAAGTTCGAGTAGCCGTAGTCGTTCTCCTTCGAGTAGAACAGATGCTTGATGCGGGCCCGTGTGAAGGGCTGTGCGTCCGGCTTGTGACACTTGAGCCGCAGCTCGGCAATGGCATTGCACGACCAGGTGGGCGAATCATTCTCCCCGTTGCACTGCAGGAAGAAGCCCAGGGCCCGGTCATTGGGTATAACCATTATCTTCCACGGCAGCATGCGCACGTAGACGGGCGGCGACAGCCGCTGGTTCTTCAGCTGGCCCACATTCTCCACGGTGAAGGAGAATGTGGTCTCGGAGCGGAACTGGTCCTCCTTCGTTTCATCGTCCATGCCCATGGCCTCGGCCGAGTCGTTGTTGCCGCCAAATGTGGCGGAGCTGCTGTCGGCGAGTAGCTGTTGTGGCGGCACGTTGCCGTTCTCGCTGGGCAGCTGGGTTATGGCTCCCGCGGCGTGCAGTTGCGGATGGATCAGGTTCTTGAATTTCGGCAGTTGCGGTGGCGAGTTCTGCTGCTGCTGCTGCTGTGCAGTCTGTTGCTGTTGCTGCTGCTGCACAGTCTGTTGCTGCTGCTGCTGCTGCTGTTGCTGCTGGAGGTCGCTGGTGATGATCTCGACCTCTTGGGTGTCCTGGGTGTCCATTGCTTCGATCGATTGGTCTGTTTCTATTTCCATCTTACTCGGCACTTGAATGGTGCTGAATTTGGCGGCTCCTCCGTTCCGGAGGATCTCGGGGAGGGGGGGAAACGGTGCTCGGGATGGAAATGTGGATGTGTCGGTGTCGGTAGCGATGTGTGTGTGTGTGTGTGTGTGTGTGTTGCACTGGACTGAAGTTGGACGATGAGAGAGTCACTGGATCGATCGACTGGACGACTTCTGGTTTATTCTTAATGGCTGTTCCAGCCGCTAGGCGGCGCTGCTGCTGCTTTACCGCTCTTTATCCCCTGCTGCAGTGGCGGCGTTCGCAAAAACAGATTCTGTAACAAACAAATGTTAAAATACACACACATACACGCACGCATACTAGCGCAGCGCAGCGCACACCGCACACCGCACACGCACGACGGGAAATGAATATGCAAATATGTGCCAGGCAATTACGCATACATGCATAAATAATGTACAAGCTTTCTTCTGTGTGCAATGACTGGATGAAAATTTTCAGGCCAGGCCGTGTTTTATGCAATTTGTTGCGGCGGCAAGAAGAAGCGGCGGCTGTGGCGGCACCAACATTAAATGCGTCGCTGCGCTGCCGCTTCTTCCCACACACACACACACACTTACACGAGCGCGCGCATACACACGGACACACGCGCACTTGCACTTTTCTTTTTCGCAGAAGCTTGCAGCGCTTACCTTGCCTGTCAGTTTTGTCAAAAACAAAAAAAAAAATGTACATATGTACATATGTATGTATGTATGTATAAATATATTTCGCCTGCTCGCCGCTGCTGTCCACTCCTGTTTTGCGATGGTGCTGCTGCCTGCTGCTGCTGCACGGGCAGGGCCGCAATCGTATCGAATTAATTCAAACCGCAAAATAATATTCTTTTGTATTCTGCAGTGTGCGTGCGAGAGCGCGTGTGTATGTTTGTTGTGTGTGCTGCTGCCGTGCTTTCTTTCCAACTTACACTTAAATTTATGGCGTACACCTCTGCATCGGTATGGGTACCTGCGCTGCGAGTGTTTTCGGTTGTAAGAGTGTGCGTTGCACGTCGTTCGTTCGCAAAAAAGTTTGCCGAAAACATCAATTTTGTATCGCGTGGCTATTGTTTAATTCTTACAAACAAACATCTGACGTAGCTCACACTGCACTTCACTGCTCGCCATAGGCTAACCAATTAATTAATTAAAAACGAACGCCTGCTGACAATTGCTATTTGTTTCTTTCTTTTCTTTTTTTTTTGACAGATCTGTCAAGAGTCACCACTGGTGAACAGAGTGCCCGCCGGGATTTCGGTTTGTTGAGCTTAAAATTGTTTGAAAACAGGGGGGATTTTCGCCTCTACCGTAACTGGTCACACTGGCAGGGACGTAACGATAACGACGTAACTTACGACGTAAGTGAACAAAAACGCACCTATGAGAAAAATCCAGCATAGATTTCTGGATTTTCCCCTCCACTACTGGTCACACCAAATGAACAAGACGTAAGCGATTTCGCTCTTTTCTAGCTATATGTGCCTAGCTTAAACTCGTCAAGGAGCGGATTTTCTCCTTCACGCCAAATGAGCAGGACGCAATTAAAGTGCGTAAGTGAACAAAAACGTGACGATGTTTTACGTAAGCAAACAAAAAGTAACAATATTTGACGGAGTGACTCACCTCTAAAATATTTAATCCTTTTTTTTGAGCTTTTAGCTAATTTGAGCTTCTTTCAAGCTAGTTGCATCTTTACACGATATAGATTGCTTACCAACTTGCTTGGAGGTTTGCACCCAGGGTTAAATTGAATTGGGGATGCCAACCAGGCTCGCCTAAATTTTTAGCGCCTAACTGTGTTGCCCTGCTGGATTTTTTATTAAAACAATTTTGATTTGACTTTTTTTGAAAAACGTTCTTAGATCAATTTTTTTTTGGTTTTTCCAAATATATATAATAACGAGAAAGAAAGCTAACTTCGGTAAACCGAAGTTGGTATACCCTTGCAGTCTGCAATTGGATCATTGAAAAGCGAACCATTTTAGTAATGTTGAAAAAACATCGAATTTTGTAAATTTTACATTTTACATGTAGAATTTTACATTTTCATATAAATCGACCGATCGCTTCAATGGCAGCTATATGATATAGTGGTCCGATCTTAAAGAAATTAAAACCGTATTTCTAAAATCATAAAAAACTGCTATATCTAAAAATTTATAGAAATACGTTGAAAAACAGAGAAGTTAAAATTTTTTTTACATTAGTTTCGCCATCATTCCTATGGCAGCTATAGGATATAGTAATCCGATTTCGGTCGTTCATACATTTATACTGCGTGCTAAAGAAATAAGACTACGCTGAAAATTTCAGCTCGATAGCTTAAAAACTGAGAGACTAGTTCGCGTAGAAACAGACAGACGGACAGACGGACATGGCTAGATCGACTCGGCTGGTGATGCTGATCAAGAATACATATACTTTATGGGGTCGGAGATGCCTCCTTCACCGCGTTGCAAGCATCTGGTCAAAATTATAATACTCTCTGCAAGGGTATAAAAATAAGACACTTTATATTTTTTATTCTAGCATATATTGCAATATTTTGGCAGAATTAGGCCAGGCAGGCTATCTATCGCTTCACAAAGGACACATTGATGCCGTCTCGAGCTTTCAGCACCATCTGGGCCTGCAGCTTGAGGGGCGCCTCGCCTGGACTCAGGCGCAGATCGAACTCCGTCACCAGGCGGGCGGTGAGCAGCTTCATCAGCAGCAGCGAGTACCGCCGCCCGATGCACACGTGCGGTCCGCCGGAGAAGGGAATGTAACTGAAGGCGGGCGGGGAATCCCCATTCCCATCCAGCCATCGCTCCGGCTTAAAGGCGTACGGTTCCGGATAGTAGAGGGCATCGTGCGCCAGGCCATACATATTGATCCAGAGCGTGATGCCGGCACAGTATGTCCTGCCACCAATGACAGTGGATCGCGTGGTCTGGCGTCCCGTGGTGGGCACAATGGTATACAGACGCAGCACCTCCTTGATCACCGCCTCCAGGTAAGGCAGCTCGTTAAGGGAGTTCGGGTCAGAGGCCTGCAGCTCCTCCCGGAGACGTGACTGTGCCTCGGGATATTTGGCCAAAGCATACAGAACGAATGACATGGAAGCCGTTGTGGTATCCACGCCCTGGAATCGGATTAATATTCATTAAATCGTAACTTTAATTTAGCAAAATATGCTGAGGAAGACTCACCGCAAAGACAAAGGTATTGACTTCATCACGGATTTCCTTCCTGCTCAGCGGCTGACCCTCGAATCTGGCCAGGAGCAGCGTATCCAGCAGATTGTGAGCCTTGCTAGGAGCACCTTCCTGCTCTTCCTGCAACTCCTTGGCGCGCTGCTCAATAACCTTATCCATTAGGCTGTGAATCACCTGCAGCTGCTCGCTGAGATTGCGCCAAAGCTGGGTGCGCTGGAAGATCCAATCGGAGGCCAGCAGGGGATTGATCATCCGCTTGAACAGCAGCTCACTGCTGCGGTGGAAAGCATGAACCACGGGTGAGTGATCTTCAAGCTGTGTGTCCAACTGGGCGCCCATGGAGGTGTCTGTCAAGAAAAAGGATTTATTTTAAAGGAAATTCAGTAATTTTCGCAGAAGAAAACCCACCCACTATGGCGTCGAGAAGGCAGGCAAAGAGTGGATCCGTTACCTCCAAACAGGCTCCTTTAGTGGCCGCCAGTCGGGTGATCAGACGCTCCACATGCTTGCCAATATCCGGAGCAAATTGCCGCAGCAATTGCGGCTGGAAGGCGGGCGTCAGGAGGCGACGCTGCCTGGTCCAGTGGGCGCCATGGCTGATCAGCAGTCCGTTGCCAATGAGCGGCTCCAGCTGGAGGAAGGTCTCTGCCTTGCGCAGCGTGGGATCGTGCAGAGCTTGCCGCGTCTCCTCCGCCGAATAGAGGAAGACCCACAGCTGCGGACCCAGCCAGAGGCGGTAGGTGGCCCCGAAGCGATCGCGGAGCTCTGTGAAAACGAGAAAGATGACTGAGAGCCGCTTTAATTTGAAATTTTATTTCTAAATCCAGATTATCCACTCACATTCCGGCTTCAGTTTGCCCACCATTTGGGCATTGCCCAGGAGCGGAAAGGCCCAGGGTCCGGGCAGGCTGACACCCACTCTCAGCAGCGGCCACTTGCGGATGAGAAGCCACAGTCCCAGAGTCAACAGCAGCAGCGGCCACAGAGCCATGTCTCGGATGGCAGTGTTCGTTCTCTCGGAGCGATACCCACCGACTGAATAATGGGAACCTGATTGGCAGCTAATCTTCACAGAGGCCGGTAATCAATGGATCTATCCAATTGGCGCTGGCAGAACCTTAACCCTTTGGTAGAAAAATGATTGTCGAGTAAGTAATTATTACTAATCGTTAGTTATTTCTACTATTAGTTATTAGTTTAGCTGTCCTATTTAAACTTTATTTAAATACATATTTTATAATGTATTTAAAGTCTTTCCCTTTCCTTACAAATCTACTAGACTCAAGGGTTTAAAGCAAAACATTTAAAACAAATTTATATTTATAGGTATTTTAAAATATAGGCATACATTTTCTCTTATTAAAACTAAATTAAATATTTGATATTAAATATAAATTAAAGGGGCTTCAGAGGGTTAGTAAAACATGTCCCACTAACAGGGAGGCTTGAGGGTTAGATAAGATTATCGGATTTCATTCAGACCAGACATGTGTATGCACTTGCGGATTAATAAAAGCTAGCGATCAGTCTATGCTTGGCTTTTTCCACCGATGACTTTAATAGAAATATCTAATCTAAATGCACTTGGGGACTGTAAATCGTTGCGGCTGGCTTTTATTTATATTTATACTCTAATTTGAAATCAAATTTTGAGCTTTTATCAATTAATCTTTCATGGCAACAGCATGTGGAACTATTTTTTATTTAAATAAATATTTCATAATGCATTTAAAGCCTTTCTCTTTCCTTACAAACATATGTACATACACAATTTCTATAAAAAAAATATTTAAAAATAAGCAAACAACGTATATTCATTTTTAAGAGTCAAAACAAAACACACCAATAATATCAGTAACAATTATTATTAAATAAATAAAAAAATAAGCCAACTTAATCGTATACTCATTTTTAAGACTCAAAACAAATCACAGCAATAACAACTGAGACTATTCTTTATTTAAATAAATATTTGTAAATGTATTTAAAGGCCTTCCATACTTTAAGTGCTTCAAAGAATTCATTTAAAACCAATTTCTATATAACTTATGAAAAAAATCAAACACTTTCCTTAAAGTAAATTTCAAGACTCAAAACAAATCACAGCGGAAGCCACAAGCTCTCCCATTTCCTAGACAATTAATAATAAAGCCAAGACCAGACAATAATTCTGTGTGTGTCTCGCATTTTGGGCAGTTGTCAACTGTTGGCCCAACTGATCGGTTCGTTTCCAACGCTGCCACACGTCCACAGAGAAATTGCTAAGCCAACTTAGCCAGTTAACCAGTTTTGCCTACAAAGCACCGCATTAGGCCATAAAAAAAACAAACGAAAAGCGATTGCAATGCACCTGTGCGTGGCCCTGTGGGTCTGTGGTGTCATCCTGGCGGTGCTCCTCGGCTGGCAGCAACGCAAGTGCTGGCGCCTCATCTGGCAGCTCAACGGCTGGCGGGGAGTGGTCCATCAGCCGCTGCTGTGGTTCCTGCTCTGCATCAACCTGCATCCAAATAGTAATTAATAATATTAAAATTAAATATTAATAAGTAAATGAAATAACTTGCTTTGCAGGCATTCTGGAGAAAGTCACATATTTCCGGGTATTCTTCCAGCGTCCCATGGCTGTTCTCCTGGGCACCCGTGTCCTTGTGTATATCGATGATCCAGCGGGCATGGAGTGCGTACTGAATGCTCCCGAGTGTCTGGACAAGACCTTCCTGCAGGATGGCTTCTTCGTGAATCGCGGGCTGCTCCATGCCAGAGGTTAGCTGAGATATATATTGTATTTTTTATATTTAAATTACATTTAATTACAGGCCAGCAGTGGAAGCTGCGCAGGAAGCAGCTGAATCCCGCCTTCAGTCACAACATCGTGGCCAGCTTCTTCGATGTCTTCAACTCGGTGGGCAACCAGATGATCGAACAGTTCGCCACGCTGCCCAATCTCCATGGGAAGTCGGTCAAGTTCGTGGATGCCGAGGATATGCTCAGTCGAGCTGTGCTGGAGGTGTCCTGTTGTGAGTATTAAACCATTATTTAGCTCCAGCAAAAGGGTTTCCTACAGGGAAAAATATAATTTAATAATAAAATATGCAGTGATTGGTTTACAAAACGATTGCAGTTGACCTCCTATATGAGTAAGAGCCATTATGGAATAATCACCACCCAATTCACCGCCCATTTCCCCGCTTACTTGCCGCCCTTCGCATGGCGACACGTTCCCCCCGTTTCCATGCAGCTCACGTATGCGGAATCCGACACACAATATCCACAAGCGAATACTGCGCTCCGCTTTTAATAATTCCAAAAATATTTGCTGTAAATTAGAAATGTTTGGCTTAGTTATTATTTATTTATTTTACTATTTGTTTAATATATTTTCAACTTAATAACTTTTATTACTTACTTGCAGTGACCATAATGGGCACGCCAACCAACTTTACACAGATCGATGATGCACACATTGCGCACAGCTACAAGAGGTGAGTATTAAGGTCTCCTCCTCCACATTGTCTATATCTACACCCATTTTTCTCCAGGCTCCTCGAAATATCAGCAGTTCGGGTGGTCAAACCCTGGCTCCAGAGTGATCTACTGCATCGCCTGCTGGCCCCGGAACTCTATGCGGAATCCAAGAAGAACTGCCAGCTGCTGGAGGATTTTGTGGGCGGAATTGTTAAGACCAAGCATCGTAACTGGCGGCTGAGGGACGCCGTGGGCAACGGTGATGCTCCCGGGGATGACACATCCTCGGGCTGGCAGCGGCGCATCTTTATCGAGCAAATCTTCCAACTGGCCGCCAATGGGGAGATGACGCTTGAGGAGATCATGCATGAGGCCCAGTCCATGGTCCTAGTGGTGAGTTATAAATATATTTATTTATTTAAAATAAAATATATATATAAATATATTTATTGACAGTCCTTTGAGACGGTCTCCAACAGCATAATGCTGGCTCTCCTCTGCCTGGCCACGCACAAGGGCGACTGCCAGGAGCGGCTGCGGGCGGAGATTGCCGCCGTGGTGCCGGACAACGGCAGCGGACATGTGGGTCTGGAGCAGCTGCAGCAGCTGCGGTATCTGGATGCTTTTGTCAGCGAATCACTGCGCCTGCTGGCCACCGTGCCCATGAACCTGCGTCATGTCAGTCGCGACTTCCGGCTGGCTGGACGGGATGCCATTGTGCCACAGAACAGCATTGTCGTCCTGGACACCTTCAATATGCAACGCGATGAGCGCTGGTGGGGCCCCAATGCCAAGCAGTTTGATCCGCAGCGGTTCCTCGACCAGGAGCAGGATCAACCTCAGCAAGGGGAGCCCTCCCCGACGCCTTCCCGTGCCGGAGAGCCACGGAAGCAGCGGGATAGGCGGCACTCCTACAGCTTCCTGCCCTTCTCCAATGGACTGCGCTCCTGTATCGGTGAGTTATCAATATTAATCTATATAATATAATTAAATAAATAATTATTAACTAATTACCTCCCTTTATTAGGCCGTCGCTATGGTCTCTTCATCATGAAGGTGTTCCTGGTCAAGCTGATAGTAAACTTTGACTTTCAGAGCGACTTTCAGCTGGATAAGCTGCAGTTCGTGGAGAACATCTCGCTAAAGTTCAAGAATGTCGACGACATCCTCCTGGCCATCCAGCCTCACCAGAAGTCCAAGGAGTCCGCATAATCTCTAGGTATCTTAAAAACCTTTTTTTTTCTAATTTTATTTACTGTATTTAGGGGTGTTAACTGTCATGTTTTACGGAACCTCAATAAAATTTACTTTTAAAAACTCATTCCGATAATTTCCCAGTTATTTGAATTTTAGGGAATTCTCTGGGAATTTCAAGGGAATTTCTTGGAATGCTTCCAACGAAAGTTTAGCTAAAAGCTTATTCACATTTCCAAACCTTTTGCAGGTGACACATAGATGGCTCAAAGTATGCCAGGGAATGTTATATAACTTTGAAAAATAATAAATAAATTATGTAAAATAATAAAGTACATAAAACCAATGTATTAAATAAAAAAATATTATTTTCTTAGAAACAACTAACTTAATTAAAAGGCCTTAAGTGAATATATTTTTTGATTGAATATTACTTACATTTTTCTTAAAAAAAACCTTAAGAAACTAAGATTAGATCGAATGCTCACTCTTTGAATAATTTTAAGCTAGGTAGTACTTAGACTGAAGTTAATTAATTAATTTTTTAAACTAACTCTTCTAAGCGCCTATTAGAGGTGGACATAGATCGATGGTAATCGATTAAAAATCGATTTATGCTTAGAAAAACATTGAAAAACATAGATTTTTGCATGGAAAATTTGATTCATGGTAGATTTATGATGTTTCCCTATAGGGAGATATGTCTCAGCTTAGTTAAATAATTTTTAAGATGATATTATTTAACATCATCAAAGTTTCACTGTTTTCCCTTATTTGTATCACTTATTTCTAGATTTTCCCTCACATATCTATTTCTATTCCCCAAAAATTAACTAAAATTCTGGTAATACCCAGTACAGGGAGCCTTTCCACTTGAAGTGCACAGAAAATGGGGAACTGCATCTGTCATGGGATGCGACAAATGTCGAGCGATTGCCGAGCACGCGACGGGCTAATGTGGAAGGACAGGGACAGGGACACGGACACGGATACGGACTCCGGCGGAGGAGCAGGAGCAGGAGCCGGAGCACGAGCAGTGGCAGTCACACTGCCGTATGATAATATGCCACAACTGTCAGCAATATTTCCGCTTTACTCTCTGGCCCGCCAGAATTTTCACTCTGGATCTGCGTAGTCCTCGGCGCCTCGTACCTCGCTGTAGTCGTCGGGCACATATCATTGTCAGCTCGAGTCCTGTTGACTCGTCTGAAGAGTCGGAGGAGAGTCGTCCGAAAGAGCGTCCAAAATGTTGGCACCGTCTTAGCTGCTAAACGACAACAGCAGCCTGCAGCAGTAGCAGCAACGCCAGTCAGCCCAAGTGGCATCATTATAACTTGGTCTAAACTACACTGAGCGAAAGTGTTGAACGATCAAAGGATGCGGCGAGTGTGTGTGCGGGAGGAAGCTTTTCTGTGCTGCAACTTGTTATTTCCCAAATCATTTGTACATTTCGTCAAGTGCTTCTTTGGACCCTGTATTCCGTGGCCTAACCAGAGGGTATATTATTATATTTGGAGAGCATCTGGGGTTACTTACTTAAAAAAATTATAACTAGACTTCGAACTTGACTAAGACGGATCAACAAGCAACCTATTAATTACTTAATATCATTTTGGTCCTTCGAGCCGTATCTGAGTTATTATATTAATCTTATTATTTACATCAGAGTTATTCCTTCAAAACTAGCGACTGAATATATATTTCTTCATAATGATTTTGTCAGTTTTCGACTCTTAACCCTTCGTAATTAATAATTTTTATTCACCTCTTAAGATTTATGAAGTTAATGGGCATCTTCTAGTTGAGTTTTTTGCTCTATTCCTGATTTTTGGCTTGCGATTCCTTTTACCTTTTCGCCAGGCAAATGACGCCGTCAACGCAGTCATTAGGTGAAAGGAGGTGGCAGCCAGGATATCTGCAGCTCCTTGTGCCTGTGCCCTGTTAGCGTTTGTTGTTCTTGTTGCTGCCGCTGCTGCTGCTGCTGCTGGCATTAACTTGACACTTTCCCCATTTGCCGTGAGTGGAATGCATTGCATTCGTGTCCGTAACTCCGTTCGTAATTCCGTCCGTAACTCCGTATGTGTGTGCGGCTCCGGG
Organism: Drosophila lacteicornis; assembly: GCA_008044355.1. Classification (NCBI taxonomy): domain Eukaryota; kingdom Metazoa; phylum Arthropoda; class Insecta; order Diptera; family Drosophilidae; genus Drosophila; species Drosophila lacteicornis. The sequence goes on from VNKF01012756.1 coordinate 271,850, forward strand.
GGGACATGTGCGGAAATTTATAACTGTGAAAGGCACTTGAAACACATTCGCATGGAAATTGCCGCCACCGCCACCGTCGTCGCCATCGTCACGGTCGCCAAGCGCGCCCCCGCCGCGCTCACTCACACATTTGCTTTGATTGATGTGACGGCACAAAATCGCCATCGCCACAGATAAAATATATGGTCCTCCTCCTGCTCCTGCTCCTCCTTCCCGACTAAAACGGAGTCTTAATTATTTGCCAAAGCATCAGGAAAGGCTCTTAATTGCAAGGAGTCTGGAGGCACAAGTTATGGTTTTAATGGGAATTTAACCTTGAAAGTCCTGGTATTTTGTAGGACAATAACTATTTGCTTAATAAACATAATATAAATACTTATATGCTCATAAATAAATCTATAATCAGATATAATACAATTTAAATGTAGGAATTACTCAGATGTATTTAATAAATAATAATAATCCAAAGGTCGCTGGTTTAGATCCGGCTCGAAGGACCAATATGATTTCGTCAGAGCCTGATACTTTGCGATCCCAATTTCCCATAGAAAAAGACTAAAGGCTGACAAGGGCTTCATAAGTATTTAGCGAAAAATATAACTAATGATGATCCGCTGGATCTGCACTTGATGTCGTTGGAGCTCCTAGGATTCTGGCACTCCGACACGCACACAGAGAGCCAGGGACCTAAAATGCAAATCGTGCTGAATTGCATTTTTCAGCAAAACGCTTGGAGAGCGTTCCCCAGAAACTGACCATTGGCCATAACCGGAGTTTTCAGCTCCTGCTCCTGCGGAGTTTGCTGTGCCAGGCGTTGATAAATGTGTGTGTGTGGAGAGAGTGGTGGTGGTGGCAGTGGCAGGACAAAAAAGGAGCCGGGTTCCGTGGACCATGGACCGTGGACCGTGGCCAGTGTCACTGCCACTGATGCCGTTAAGTGCGACAGAAATCCACTGAGCCGCATAAAACGAAAGCGTGAAAATGCCGCCAGCGGCCTGCTAATAGAGGAGTCCCCTGTTCCAGCCGCAAGGACATCGGCGGTACATACGCCAGAGCATGGCATGGGCATGGGTATGGCATGGGCATGGCATTCCAGTGTGGCCGGCATTTTTGGATCATTTTTCTTAGTTTTTGTTGGCCGCCGCCGCCGCCGCTGCTCCGCTTCGGTTTCTTCTTCGGTGGCAACGTTGTTGACAATTTGTCGACGTGTCAAAAGAGTCAACGTGAATGTGACAAGTGACGCTGACGAGACAGCCGCTCCATTCCCACAGCCTTTCGCCACCTCCAACTTCCAGCTACCAGCTTCCAAGCCCTCATCCTCATCCTCTTTCCCATTTCCACTCCGATTGCCAGCCTCAGCTGAAAGTTCTGCTCCTTTTCTCCAATTGCAGCAGGCCTTTCTTTTTCACTAACTCGAAGGCAGAGTTTCAACCAAAATATTATCTTAAAAAAAGAATTAAAAAAGAGGTAACTAATCAAGGAATAAATCTTATTACAGCCTTAGAGAAATTTTTATAATTTTTTGAAGAAATTGTTCCTAAATATAGGAGTAAATAAATAACTCTTGAAAATCTGCTTTGCTTAGCTTGAATATAACTCTAAATAATAGAAAACAAGGTTTTTTAATCGTATTTTTTTGAATAAATCTTTAAAAAAATGGTTCCAGTTATCCTTAAATTATTTTAACCTAAACACAGTGCCAAAAAATCTCTGTAACAATATAAATTGTAAACTATTTCCTAATTTTTTTAAAGAATGCATATTCCTACAACTTCTAAAGGGCACTGCCAAATTCGGCTTGAACTTCACCCTACGCAATGCCACCGAAAAATTAATTTTTGCAGCGGGCCAGAGCTCTCGACATTTGGACATAAACGGCATAATTGATATATATACGCTGCATATGCGTGCGAGGGAGTGCTGGGGCAAATGTGTGTGTGTGTGGATAAAGCTCATCAAGTGCTAACGGCTGCACTGCATCCTCTGTCCCACGTCTACTGTCCACTGGCCTCTTGTCACTAATTACATGCATGTCAATTTTTCGCTCATCATTGCATCGCCGCCATCGGGGGCAGGGGGCAGGGGGCAGAGTGCAGAGCTGCCCCAGCTGAAAGCCAGCTGAAAAACCAAAACCAAACATATTTGGACAGTTTGCGGGCTGCCAGCGCAAAATGTGAGCAAGCATCATCATCAGCGGAGCCTTTTTCTGGAACACCCTTAGCCACGTACCACGCGTCGTATGCGCAATATAATTCTAAAGGATTTTTTACCCTTTAATTGAAAGTATTTGAAGTAAAAAAGAGGGTAAATTCAATGGGGATATAAATGATAAACTGTTAAATAAATATGAATATTTATTTCTGCTTTCTTAATGCTTATATTATTTATTTATTTATATATTTTTGCTTTCTAAGATTAAAAAAGTTTGATTTAACAAATATTAACAGCTGAATCTAGTCTACTTTTCTCTACCTAATCATTATTTTAATATTCGTTTATTTTTTTTTAAGGTTTTTAATATTTTTGATAAATATATATTTTTTAGACATTTTTAACTTTCGTTTTTATTCTGAATCATCTTTAAAAATCAATCTACTGAATTAATTAATTTATTTACTGTAGTTAGAATGTTAATTTTTATGTTTAATTTATCTCTTCAGTTATTTTACACATTCATATATTAAATATGCATTAAATACTTGAATGTTAGCTTTAAAAAATGATTAAATAAGCCAGTAAATGCAGGAATAATTAATAAACATCTATTAAAAGGTGTATTTTCTAGTATAGAGTCTAAGAAATATATATAAAAATATATATCAAAATCTCAATAAATAGTAATTATTACAAAAAGCAATCGGGTTAATTAAAGGGTATTTGGTGGCCTCGGCTTCTTCTTGTTTGCCTTCTTTTATTCAATTTTTCATTATTTGCTGACAGCTGTCGGTAAATGGAATTGTTTATTACCTGTCGTCTGCCCCTGTTCATCTCCATGTCCACGTTCACATCCACGTCCATGTCCATGTCCTGCCTTCTGCGTCGTCCACCTGTTCCATCACATCCTGGTCCTCATCCTCTCCACCCTTTCAGCCGTAGCCATCGCTGCTCTCGTGGGTGATTATCATAACGTTTGGACTAACCCGAGCTGCTCCATCAACTGGCGGCAGTATGTTGACAGTTTTGGTTAGCACAACAAAACGCAATTGTGGACTGCCCAGCCCCGGCCCCACCCTGGTCCTGGTAATGAAAATGATAATGATAACGATAATGATGGATGTGTGCACAAAATCAGGAGTTAAAGGCACAACAGCGTCCGGGCCACAAAGGGTTAAAGTGCCAGTGGGACGAAGGCGGAACGGGGGCACTGGGATTACGGGCTTTTATATAGAATTACATCATCGAAGCCTGTTCATTTGGAAAACCTTGTCCTGCTCAAATGAGTTAACGAGGCAGAGTGGAAATTTGATTATAGAACATCAGCCTCTTGATTTGCATAACTCAATAATACAAAATATTTATTTCGCTGCTCTGCTTTGAGAGCTTTATTATATATATTTCTTAATTAAAGCCTTAGGACTCTCCCCCTTTTAGTTGAAAATATAATTTAAATTCCGCGATCGAGATCCCACAATGGACCCCTTACGACTTCAAACGAATGTGACAAAACCCTCCCCATCCGCCTGGCGCACTTGACACCCTTTTGGCGGAGTTCAGTTCGGTTCGTTCCCTGGCCTCATCCTGGCGAAAAAAGGAGTCTAATTGCCAGTGCCAAAGTGCCAAAGAATGGAGAGGGCGCAAAAGGAAAGAAAGCCGAACTGGCAGCAGCTGCTTGCAACTGCAACTGCAACATCTGCAACACCAAAAGCAGCGCCGTGGACTGGCAACATGAGAGCCAATTAAAGACATCGCTGGTGTCGTCGTCGTCGTCGTCGACGGCGTTGCTGGCAAACGTCAACGTCGAAAACTAATTAGCATAACAAGCGGGGCCCAAACTCCGGTCCAAAACCGAACCGGAGACTCGAACCGGAGACGGATGCAGCGAGATGGTCACCCAGGCGGCGGCGGCGGGCGATTTTTAGGGATGAGGCCAAAGACGATATCGCTGCACAAGAGTTTATCGGAAATATCGTTCATTGTGTTGAACGAATTTCATTATTAAATAAGTATTTGGCATTTATTCATAATAAACCATAATACCATAATTCCAGACGTTATATCTTAAAATAAAAGAAACGGTAACAAGTTACATGTTATGTATCGAACGGATATGCCAACTAACTTATGGAAAATATCGGTATATTATGTTCAGTAATCTAATTTATTTTTAAATAATATTTGAAAAGGTTTGTTATCACTTTATAGATCATGTTACATAAAAAAAATAACATTACCATAGGTATATTACAATTTAAATATCCTTAAATAATATAATCGATAACAAGCACTGTGATATATATCGAAAAAAGATTAAAAAATCGTTTAATCGAAAAAACTTTATAGATTTTCATGATAAAAATGATATAAAATAAATGTGAAGCTTAAATTAATTAAAAACTAAATAAATACAGCTTTGAACAACAAAAGCCTTACTTGTTTTAAAAAATAAACATGACAATGATTTATCGATATTTTGCTGTTGTGATATCCCTAGAGGACGATGGCCAACAGCAAAACTGTGGCCAAGGGCCAGACCAATGTGTGTGTGGGTGCCCTCAAATCAAAAGTTGACCCCACCACCACCCACACATGCACGGCTATAAACAAATACAATTACAAGGCGGATGGGTGGGTGGCTTACGCCACCGCCTCCGCCTCTGCCTGACATTAATAAACTGTCGGCATAAATAAAATGCAACCAAAAAAGAGGAAGAAAGTCTTGGCAAATGAGAATCGCCAGCGAGGCTGCAGGCGAAATGAGAGAGGCTTAGGTGGGGAAGCTTCTCCTTCTCTTACTGAAGGAGAAATGGGTGAAAAGGAGCAGGGAGGAGCTGGGCCAAAGCGTTATGATTTATTCGCTTCATGCAGTGGTCAAAAAAAGGGGTTTAATAATTTAATTCAATGTTTAAGGAGTTAATTAAGAGAAAGGTTATAAGAATTAATATTGGATAAGCCTTAAATAAGCCTACATTTAAATTAATATTTAATATTTAGTAATTGTGTTTTCTTTGAGTGTTCATCAAGGACAAAGAGAGCAGGACTCACCCCACATTGCATCGATGCTGCTGCAATGTCGGTTTCTTCCGGCTGCCGCGCAAACTAGCAGCGCAATTTTTTGGCTTGACTTGGCTCGAGTTGGCCGGAATGGCGGCGCGGTCTGGTCTGGTCGGGAACTGGTAGGTTCTCTGGCCAAGTCCTGGCCGGGAAGTCGTCGTCGTCGTCGTCCGCTGCGGCGGCATCGCATGTTTGTGATGGGCGACGAGACAGCCAGCGAGACAAGCTCAAAGGGATTAAATTAAAATGTCCTTTGAGTTGTGTTTTAATTACTTCCTCTCTCTCGCTGGCAATGAAAACTGTCTCAGCCACACACCCACGCCCCCTCTGACTCCTCTTCTCTGGCCATGATTTTGAGTTTGCCAAAAGTTTCCGGCGGGGCATCAGACATTTCTGGCTTCGAAGCGTTTGTGGGGGGATCATCATCAGTGGGAAACCGCTGCCAGGAATCAGATCAAGGGAATTTGCATTAATTAAATAAAAGTATTTGATGCATTTAAACATTTTCAATAATTTCTTTAACATAAAAAGCAATTACAGAACTCATTAAAAGGCCAAAAAGCAAGATCAGTTAAAAGCCTGTCGCTGCGGCAACCAAAAATGGTTGCTTTAAGCTTGTCGCTACATTTACAGCTTAACGCTGAAGGGCTGATCAACAGAGAGAGTCCTTATTCAAGGACTCTTACACACACACACACACAGGGAGCTTAACCCCACAAAGCTGCACAAAGCCCCCCAATACACGAGCAGCATCCTCATTCATAGATACAATAATCACTCTTGAGAGTAAACTCTGCATTTCACCCGACTTTCCTCAAAGTTAAAAGAACTTTATTTTTAAGCAAAGAATAAAGAACGCTTGCTGGGTATTTAAACCACAAATTAATCGGCTTTCCGGGTGAAAATAAATGAAAACGGAAGAGGACATTATCAAGGCCACACTGTACCTCTGTGGCGGCGCATGCAGATGCATTTCGTGTCCGTATCCGTATCTGTATCTGCATCTGGAGCTGTGGCTGTAGCTGTAGCGGGCGGATGTGCCCGTATTTGTATCTGCAGCTGTATCTCGCCAGCGATGGCTCATTCATTCTTATCAGCGTATTGGGGATTTGTCGCCTTTCAAGGCAGGCAACGGCCGAACGGTCGACCGACCGACAGACAGACAGACAGACAAATGGCAAATTAATTGCCCGCCCCGCCATTGACCCGGCCAAGTGGCTGGCTCCGAAGGCGGACTATGCTGCAATCGATTATTTATTTATTTATTTATTTATGCCGCCCCGAAGCGAACTGGAACTTGGCTACAATTGGCGCTGGCGCTTATCTCCGCTGGATCCGGATCCGCATCCGTAACAGGCCGATTCCACGGATGCGAATGCGAATGTCGTGCCCTAGTCGCCCCGGCGAATGTTTTGCATATCATTGACAGGAGTCGTCCTCATCGTCCTCGTCGTCGTGGTAGGTGGAATCCGTTCCAGGGGCTTTGCATACATTTTCCCTGACTCAGCCCCGGAGAACAACATATTTTAGGCTCCGGCTTCGGCTCCGGCTCCGGTCCCGGACCCCCTCTGTCGCTGCTCTGCTCTCCTTTGGCTGTCCCGCTCAGCATGGAATTTATTTGAGCAAATTTGCAAATTATTGCCGGAGTCTCAGTCGGAGACGGAGTCGGGTATGGTGCACGCACAAAAATTATGGGGTCTTTGCAAAATAATCTAAGTAATTTGTCCTAGTTAAATATGACATTTTAAGTCAATCGAGAAAGTATTAAGCTCTCAAGAGACATTTAAATGTCTCTCTAAAATATTTTCTGTAAGCATCCCCAAGAAGTAGGCAATGATTTTAAAAAATGCAGAATGCCAGGTTTTTTAATATGAGTAATTGATAAGATATCCCTTTTAATGCATTTCTGGGAGAAATTTGAGGGTAAAGGAATCTTAATTCTAGTTTGGAACACAAATTGTATTTAAAGATATTGTTGTATCTTAGAAACGTTTTTTAGTACTAAACTTTTGCAAATATTTGAAGTGTTCTATATATAACGATAGTTATCGATAGGTAAAAGGTCCTTCCTCTAGCGCATTCACACCTTTCTATTCTATTACGAAGGAAAGTGGGATCATATATTTTATATGGATATATATATTATAAATAACTAAAAATTTAAATAAAGAACAAATTTGTTGTCGTAAGAAATTTGTTTATTCTTTATTATTCTCCAGAAAAATAACCAATTTAGCAATAAATCTCAGCTCTAAAGATTTATTAAAAGTCAAAAATAAATTTTTATATTCAATAATTCAACTCCAAGTCTATATTTTTTCACCCAGTGTATCTGGAGACGTTGGACATCTATTACGTTGGCCATTTACATTTCACAATTGCCTTGTTGGCATCTTTTTCCCTCGTTTGTTATGGCACTGCTTCTGCTCTCTCCGTTCCCGTTCCCTTTCCCTTCGATTTATTCTCCTTCCCCTACTCCTACATCGTCGTCGCCGCATCCTCGACATTCCTTTCGCTTTGTTCTTTTATTTTTTAATGGGCTTTTGAGTGGGCGTGGCCAGGAGGAGATCCAGAAGGAAGGAACTCAAGCCGATTTTGCACGCTGTTCGTGTTAGCCACATTTCTGCTTTATGACTGCTGAGTGGATTTTGGGGCCAAATTGACGACAGACATTACACCGAGCACGCTCGAGTGGCGCCGTTCGAGAATTATTAACTTATATCCATAATAAAGCATGTTAATAGGTAATCCCGTGTGGCAACAGCCAAAGGTTATTGCTTTTCGGATAATATCGATTTCGAATTAATATCGATTATGAAGAGAGAGAAAGAAGACCTTAAAAATGTTCAAATAATTAAAATAAAGACCAAAAAGCAAGAAATGCTGAATATTATGAAGGCAATAGCCTTCTTAATATATTACGCATACGCAGTGTGTGTTTATTATGAAAACATAAAGTCCTTGGGCCTTGGGCCGATTATCGGGCTCAATTCTCGATTGTAAGCCGATGACAGGCTCTTCCCCTACTTTTTTACGGCACAGTGCGCCTCTCATGTTGTTGTCTTGATATCCGAATATAGGCGGGAGGACAGCAAGCTGGGAATATCTTGCACAACAAGGACCAATCGGCCCGCCTCCCCACAGGATCTGTGGCTCCGTGGGCTCCGCTGGTCTCCGTGTCTCAGTGGGAGTGCGGACATGAAAGATGTAAATCAAATCCTGGAAAAATTGGAACAACAAAAGACGACGAAACAGCAGCAGCAGCAGCAGCAGCAGGCAGGACAATTCAATCGGAAGGGCATGGCATATGACAGGACGAGTCCTGTAGCGGATTGCGATTGGTATGAAGGGATGAGGGTGAAGTTTTTCCGGGGGGACGTCGGCTAAAGAATCGCCCATGGCAATGCCAATGTCGAGGACACGTCAGGCAGCCAGTTCGTTCGTTCACTCGATTGAGGATCCAGGTGGCAATGGCACTGGCATGGAGGAGGGATGAGCAGGAGCAGAAGCAGAAGCAGGTACTGCTCGAGACTTCTCGGATGCCATGGGTCAGGGCGAAGCACAAACTGCCAATTAACCAAACAAAAGAACCAAAAAGCAAGCTCGAGAAATGCTAAACACGAATCTGAAAATGCTCTTTGGCAATGGAAAAAATTATACATAAAATATATAAGTTGTTATTTTTATGTTTATAGTAATATTATTATAATTAATGGGTATTCTCAGATTTTAAGATTTGTTAAAATTTTTCAGAAGCTTCTAACAAAAACATTTAAAGTTATTTAGCTTAATGTTTCATATTTAAAACGATAGTTATCGATAAATAAAAGCTCCTATTATTCTTTGCAACGAAGACCAGTGTGACCACATGAAATACAGAATTTAAATTTAAATAAAGAAGAAATCAGGGTTTGCTATTGCCTTTCAAAGGGTATTTCTGCAAAACAAAACAAAATACCCGCAGTTCCAACAGCGGAGCATTAGAATAGAGTCCGCCGCTCCAAAAGGACATAGAAAAAAAAGAAGGAACAAGAAAAAAATCGAACACGGTACAAGGACTCAGCCTGAGCCTGAGCCTCCGCCCCGAATTTGTCCAGCATAGGTTTGGACTGCGTTGCGTTGCGTCGGTGGAATCAATTAAAAATTCTATGATTTTACACTTGATTGCCTGCGTTTTGGGTCGTCAAGGCAACGTGGCCAATGCTGGCCACTGAAGGGGATTCCCGGGGAAGCCGGCAGGATGCTGGGTGTGATGGGATATGAACCTGAACTTGCCGTTGCCGGCTGGAGGATTCTATGATTTCTGGGAGTTTTGGGAGTTCTGGCAGCTCATCCGGCATTGACATACATGGCATACGCTCAATGACTGTGTTGTCGTCCAGGCGGTGGGCATTACAGGGGTGGCTGCTATGTGGGAATGGACCCACCAGGATGCAGCCAGAGGAGTCCCCGTCAAGTGGTCAATTAGGCAAAGAGGTAGACTTCAAATCGTAGAGGCCCACGACGAGTCCCCGGCGAAACACCAAACAAGCTAAGCCTCTTTGTGGTCAGGTGAGCGGAGTTAATTTATTAATGTGCTTCTATATTTCATTTAATCAGTATTAAATATAATTTCCTGAGCATTTGAATCAGTAAATGGATAAATAAACCCCTTTTAAGGGAAGCGTTCTCCATTCCGTTGGGGAAAACCACTGCATATCTCGGATAATCTTTCAACAACTCTACTTGGTCAAAAGATTTCTCTGCATTTTAGATGTGAAGTCGCCAGACTCTACCGGATGGCAATTAGCATTTTGGTTTTGGGTTTCAGTGTCCATTTGCTCGGTTGGTTTTTTAATCAAAGATTTTAAGCTGTAATTAAGCAGACCAAAAATTCCATGACATATGTGCGTCGTCTCACACCGCCAACTGCCAACTCTCGTCGTGCCATCTGCCCTCCCTCACACAATTGACATGTCCAGTTGTACACAGGCTCATAATACCCCAAAGAATTTAACACATTTTAGTTCAAATTAAATATTTAATGTAACAACAAATTGATATTTGAATTATTAAAATACAAAATAATGCGACGCCATAAGCGCATACACATTTGCGACTGAGTCGGTGAGTGAGTGTGCGTATGTAAACGTTTTTCCATGCACAGGACAGTGCGTATCGCAAGTGAAAGGATTTGAAAAATATTTATCTAATAATGTTTATTTTTAAATAAATATGTAATATAGTTGTTAAATCAGTAGTTAAGTTGTAACGAATCTATTGAACTTTCACAACAATGTACATTGTACAATAAATATGTTATATTTTAAATAGTCATATTTTCTAATACCCAAAGCTTTGGAGATTTTTCCTACAATATTTATGGGCATAAAAATCACCAAATGTTTTTTAATTATAACAAAAAAATCGGAAGAATATTATTATTATATAATTTTAATGGCAACAGCTTCTAATTCCATTGTTGAGAATTGTTGTTGAATATTGTTGTTGAAAATTGTTGTTGAACACTGTTTTTGAAAATATTTTGTTTATATTTTGCTTTTGGTCTTAAACATTGTGCTTCAACATAATATTTTAATGCTGTTTTCCGACATTGTTGTTAAGTTTTGTTGGTGAGCATTGTTATTGAACATTCTTAAACATTGTTGTTGAAAAATAGCGATTTAAAATCTTTCTTTCTCTTTTTAGATTCAATTGAATTGTACAAATTTTCTCCATTTTCTCCGAAAAGTATCTACGCTACACTCGCGACCCGCACTGCACCCACATATATGATTCAACGAAACGCATTTGCACCTGGCCAGGTCGGGTTGGCACTTTGTTGGATTTGTTGTTGGCTGCTGCTGTTGATTTTGCATGGCGGAAATATCAGCGACAAAGTTACCAAAATATTGAAAACAAATAAAATAAAATTTGCATAAATAAATGCTTTTTATGTGCATCTCACTCGTATATATCCCTATATAGTTGTGTGTCTGTGTGTGTTTTAAATCCCTAAAGCACTGGATTCAAATAGTAGCAACAACGACGGCAACAAATTAACAACAAACATGTCGCCGAGCAGCAAAAAGCCAAAAACATGCCAATTGTTTGTACAATCCGGCCCGAACGAGATGGCCAAAAAGAGAGAAATGAGGTAGCAGCGGCGGCGTCAGGTCCTATGATGCGATTAAAAACGAATCTTTTCCGCATTCCTTTTGTTGGTCTATGCCAAAATGCCAATAAATGCTATACTATATATACACAGATAAATTTTTGGTGAATTTCTACGAGCTTTCAGGGGCTTGCCAATGAGTCAGTTTTGGATCAGTGGCTCCAGTTATTTATACATATTTCGGAATAACTCTAATATTCTTAAGCCAACGATTATCGAGATATTTGGATGGTTTATTTACTGCAATTCGAATGGCTCAATTTCGTGCACTTTAATTTATGTCATTCTATATTTTCGGTCACGGTTAACCGAAATATGTTTAAAATGTTTCCCAAATACATATATTATTTTTGTCTCTCTGGTTCAAATTTATTTTGTTTTACCCCTGCCCCATAGAGCAGATAGGCCATTAAACCTCCAGCGAATATTCTATTTAAATATGTATGCATTTGATTAAAGTTATTTTGTCGGGTTTTAAATTATTTTCTATGCAAATTGTATGATGACCTAACGCGGAAGGTCGCTTAGCTGTCACAGAAATTTGAAATCAATGGAAAATGGTGCTCAAAAGTATGCAAACAAATAAATTAACAAAGAAATTGGGAAATAAAATAAGGCATTGCATTTCTTTGGGCACTTTTCAATTGATTTTAAAACCAAATTAACAAAACAGAGCTAGAAAACAAAAATAATTCATGTTTTTAAAGGTTTCTATTTATTTCTAAATAATATATTTATTTCCTATACATTACTAGTGTGATATGATCATAAAAAAGGGTATTTCCACTTTCTATGACTAGTTTTCCGCTTTGATTTCGCATTTTTCTCGTTTCTGGGGGGGGAAATATTTTGATTTAAATGAAAATAAAAATTGCTCCAACAAATATGGAGTCGCCTCCGACCAGAAGATAAGGCTCTATCTATAGCCACGGTTGCCCCCCTTTGATAGCCGCCCAAGGCTAATAATTCCTGGCTCGGTTTCGATTTCGATTTGGGTTTCAGTTTTAAAATTTTCAATGACTCTCTCTCTCACTCTGTTTGTTTGATTTCGGACTGGTTGGTCGACTGAGCATTAATTTAGTCGAAATAATTTATGAAATTAAATAAAAACAAACAGAACGATTGGGCGAATAAATAAATAAATCAATTTTACAATTCTGTTGAGCAAACAACAATAATGCACGACAACAAAATGATTGCAAATATGTGTATTTCCCCCCCAGCCCAGTAATCGATGATGATGGGGGAAAATATCCTAATTACACACAGTAATTGTTCGTTAAGATTTAATTTTAGTTTTGGTTTACTAAACGAAATAAAAAGGATATTATTTTGATAGATATAAGCCTTTTTGTTTACTATTTATTATTCACATTGTTTAACATATATGAAAGGCAAGTATTCAGTGCTTAATTATTATTTAATAATATAATTTATTGGCTGGATTTATACTTCTACCCGTTTCTCTCAAGTTTCCAAATATGTCAAGTACCTTCTGCCTCCTCTTTTTTGCAATTACACCGCTCATCTTATATATATTTTTTTTGTTAAAAAACAGAGGGGCGTGAAAAGCAGTAAAGTGACATTCTCAGGGGTTTGTGAAATGCAAAACAATTCCTCAATCTAAGTGGCTCAATCCGCAGCAATCCACTTCACCTTGGCCAACTCTCCGGACCACCGTCCCCGTCCAGGAACCCGTCTTATCAAATCACCTTTCTGCCTCTGTGCAGTGCTGCTCGCTCGCTCGACGTAATAAAAGAAATAAAATGAGGGGCCAAAAGGAAATATACAACAAAGCAATCGGAAGCGCGCGGAAATCAACGGCAAACAAAAGCCAAACACAGTCAGTCGCTGCTGCTGCAGCCAGAAAATGTCCCATTTCCATTTCCACTTTCCACTTTCCACTTTCAGTGTTGTTCCCACTGCCGCTGCCACTTTTGCAACCCGCGAACCACTGACTCTCCGCGGGGCGTTTTCTCCTGTTGCTGTTGTTGCCTTTGCCTTTGCTGCCGCTGACAGTTTTCTTTAGCTCTGCCGCTCGGGGATTTTCCCCCGTTTCCCTGCTTCTTTTTTTGTCTTTTCTTTGGTCGCGTGCGCGCGCGAAAATTAGGAAAATATTGTTTTGCTTGCTTTTCCCCGGTGTTTTTTTTTTCTTTCTTTCCTTTATTTTTTTTTATATTTTTTGGGCTCTCTCCCCTCTATTTTGATTTCGCTCTTTTTTTCCCCCAGCATCAAATAAGCGGATTTCAATTTCAATGCCGAATCAAAGTGGCGGCATGTTATTTGGTAGGCGGAACGCCAAAGGACGGGGGAAAAGCAGGGAGTGATGTCAGTCGCAGAGCGACAATGAAAACAGAAGCAAGAAGCACAAGCAGGACAGTCAGACGATTGCAATGGCGCCAATTGGGGAAACCGCTGGAGTTATGGGCTACTTAAAGCACGGAAGGTAGCTTTTTTTTAAGGGAAAACTATGGAAAAATTCAGGGAATTTTAATTTAATTTCTGTTATGAGCTATAACAAAAAAATATATATTCGGGGGTTTTGATATCACTTTAAAATGTGTCTTAAAGTATGTAATAAAATGTTACAGGTATTTAATTTAAGGCAAATTAATTTTTTATTAATTACGATGAATCTAGAGATATATAGTCCTTCAATTTGGTAGAATAACTCCCATAAAACCAAGAAACTAGCTTGAGTATAAATAATACAGCACAAAAAAAAAAGGTTAATAATTAAAAATAAATAAAAAATACCTTTTTAGTAATAATGCCTGATTAAGGTTTATAGATTTCATTAAATAACATTAAATAATAATATTTAAATTAAGAAATTTCAACTGAACATAAGACTCTGATGTCACACATTTTATTCCCCAGAATTCTCACCGCTCAAAAGTGTGTTTTAAAGCCATCAATAGTCGCTCTGCACTTGGCCCAGCTAAACAATGAAATATTAATTATTTTCTTGGCCATCGATTCGGGGTTTCCTCTCCACTGGGTCACCATCAACCCAGCAACCATCAACCCATCAGGCATCGAACATCCCCAAAGCCCGTTTCTGGTATTCCTTATTTATTTATTTTTTGTTCTCCGTGTTTTATGCTCCCTGCTCTGCTTTTTATTTGTATTTGATGTAGTGGTTGTTGTTGTAGTTGCGGCTGCTCCTGGTTGTTGTTTTAAATCCATTAGGATATGACAAGCCCCTGGTTAAATTCAATTAAATTGTTTTCTCCTTGGGTTTACATTTCTTGGCAACTTTATAATTGTTTCATGTGTTTAAACCACTGCGAAAGAGACGGCGGTGCGCCAGGATAACGCGCCACCGAAAGATATGGCGTACAAGGACGATGGAAGGCGGAGACGAAAAGGGACGATGGGCAACTGGGGACCGAGACCGGGCAACTCTGGGACGCTGGGACGCCAAGGCGCAAAGCTAAGAAGCAGCATAAGCATAAGAAATGTACGTACGACTGCCCAAGGTAAAGGACGAGTACTGGGTACTGGGGATAGCGGAAAGAAACGAAGTTTTCAGTAGCCTCGAGAGATTTTCCCCCGACTTTATATAATTTTTTTTTTCTCTCTGTGTTTCTCGATTTTTTTCCGTGCTTCCCTTTTCAGTTATACCCATGTCCTGGGTCCTGGACTCTACCATAGTCTGTCATTTTCTCTTTCTCTCTGCTTGCCATTCTTGTTTTGTAAAATAATCAACGAAAACGAGAAAAAAAGCGAAAAAACAAATGGAATGTAAGTAGGAAATAAATAATAAAGCAAAGACAATGCACGCAGCCCGCAGAAAACCGATTTAGTTCTTCAATTTGCTAAACATTCAAAGGAAGATCAGCGATAAGCCACAAGGAGATCCTTGGTTAACTTTTAAAACATAAAACAATAGAGAATATAGCAAAAGATTCAATTTAATGGCTAAAAAATCTATGCAAATTAATAACTCCTAAGTAAAGGCATGTCAAATAAATAAATTAAACATTTTACAAAATATTTCAATCAAAATTTGCATTCAACTTACATTTCCCCAACTCAATAAGAAGGAAAAATGTCAGAAAGTCAAGTCTATTCCATAAATAATCGAAATATCCCAGTAGAAATTGAAAAAGTTCCCCGAACTTTCGCCGAATCTTTAAAGTTTTCAGAGAGATCAGTGATTGCTCCTCCAGCTCCTGCAAAATTTTCGGTTTGTCACTGGCTTCGCTTGGCCCCCGCAAAACATATTTTCGAGCATTCCATCTTGAACATGTGCTTGGTTTATTCAACAACCCCTCAGCACTTCACCCTCTTTCATTTATTTCCCATTTCCTTTTTTTTTTTTTGGACAGTCACAGAGTTGCCAGTCGCCAGTTCGCGAAATCACAGCCCCACATACAAGTTCTCATAAAAAAAAAAAGAAGAAACAGAAAATAAACGAAAAATGGAAACAAGAAACAAAAGAGGGGGCCACATTTTTACATGTGGTGACGGTGACGGTGACGTCGACATCACCGGCGGCTGACGGACCAGAAAATAAGCAAGTACACCCACCCACACACGCCGCACACACCACACGCGACCCACCTCAGCAGGCCATCTCATTCCACGGAACACCGGGACTTTGCCTCATTCCACGGCCAGTGGTGGCCTCTTAAAAATAGCCAAGTTCCGTGTAACTTAAGTTGATCTCAGTTATTGGAATATTTTCATTTTTTAACCAAGGTTCCAGGAGTTATTTCCAGCCAAGACCACTGATGAGGATGCCTTTTGCAGCTTCCAAGACATTAATAATAATAATAGTTATAGTTAAAAGTTAAATTAGACAAAAAAAGTAATTTCGAATGAAAAGGATACGAGACTATACACTTTAAAACAAAAACCTCTGACAACGTCTGCAAATTTCTATAGATTTCATTAAAAAACTAAAAATCAATTTTGGTTTTTGGTGCTGAGTTTGTCGCTGAATTCGTACTTGAGCATTTCTAGCCATAACTTTTTAATTAAAATTTAAATAAATTAAATCTAGAAACTGGACAACATACAAAGATCTTTGAAATAGACAAGGAACAAGCTTAAACTCACTAATGTTTCTAAAAAGAATCTCCCTTCTTTCATCATCAGTATTTACCCACTTAATTCTAGTACTAGTGGCAAATTCTTGAGGCTAAAACCTTGAAATAAAATTCACAGATCTGTCTTAAAAAAAGCTAACCAGCCAGAGCTCCTCGAACTCACTTCACCGGCGTTTGTGTTCACCTTGTCCGCCCGCCATTCGGTTCTGTTCTCTTCCGCTGATGTTGATGTTTTTGGCGTGCGGTAAATGGCAAGGCCGAGAGCCGGTGGTTGTCCCCACTTCCACTCAATCCACCCACCCACCAACTGTCCTTACTCCCGCCTTGTCGCGTTCCTCCTTGCTGGCAAGCAAGTGGAAGCAGGCACCGCGCAAATGTTACAAATATTTCAAATATTTAAAATGGCACGCATACGTGTGTGTGTGGCGCTTATATGAGTGTGTGCGAGTGTGTGTGCCAGGAGGATGAAGGGTGAAGGGTGAAAGAGTCGTCGTGGTGGCCCTAAAAGTTTCTCACCGAGACCTTTTTGCATTATTAATGGCAAATTTCAATTAGCCTTTTGCACTAAACGCAGCCAGGCACGAGGGCAGTTCAAAAAGTTTAGCATACAAATGTTTGAAAAAAATTAACCACAAATTAACATGATTTCCATGGGAACTTTTACATAATTTCTTTGTTTGTAAATTAATTAAATTTAATTTACAGGTAAAGTTAAGCTCTTCTGCATAAGGTTATGAGGAAGGGTTTGTAACATTTAAACAACCCAATGTATGATTAATAATATTCCGTTAAAAAGGTTGTTTTATTAACTTAAATTGAATACATAAGATGGTATATATTTTAGGCACGAAATAAATAAATAAATTCTTCATAGCAACACATCTTTCAAGGTTTTTGGCCTTGGAAAATGTGAATTTAATAGCTATTCCCTAAATTGGTATCATCTTATTCGCTTAAAATAAATACTATTCTTTTAGGATTCATCAAGGATACTATTAGGTTATAAATAGTAAACTTACCGCCCTCGTTAATGGCAAAATTCGGTGTGTTTTTGTTTCGTTTGGCATACGAGTCAAAAGCTGAAAGTCAATTCCAGCGCAGCTCCCTCGTGTGTGCACCTGTGGACATATTTTAAAGCTGAGCAGGCGGCGGCAGGCGGTCCAGGGATGCCAATTCTCCTTCCTTCCTCTGCCGAGTCAATGTGTGTGCGTGTGTGTGTGTATAGGTAAGCACTTCCGCTTCCGCTTTCATGTTTCTGCCGAAAAATATGAAATGAAAGATAAGCAAACCCGAAACTGAAACCGAAATCAGCTTGGCATTCGTCGTGCTCCAAAAAGGTAAACTTACTTACCTGCCAGGCTACGCCCACACACACAAACCTAAATTATTTAGGGATAATTTGAGTGTGCAGCATTTTTGTTATGATTGCTCTGCCGCCGCTGCTGCTGCTCCTGCTCCTGCTGCACTCATATTTACATATGTCCACGACGAGCTGAAAGAATGAATGGAAACAGAGCCACCACCACTGCGGTGGCGCAGCGAATGTAACAAAAGAAAATCCAGTTTGGAAAATTGAAGACAGAGGACGGATGTTGGAATGTCTTTTGGTTATTTTGCGGTTTGTTGCCGCCGTCTGTGTATGCGAATGTGTTTCCCTTTAATGGCGCACTTCCAACATCCACTAGGACTGGTCCACCTAGCTGCGGCTGCTCTTTGTATACCCTTTCCAAAAATATCCTCTATTAAATGAGGAATCTCCAATCTAAAACATGAAAAATATAAACATAAATATAATTTTTAAATAAATAATATAAGTTTAATTCCAACAAAAGCTCTTATTACCTTGGCTCTACTGTTAGGGTATTCCCAGCTTCGTTCGAGTTCCTCTTGCCTGCTTCCTGGCCAGTGCCCTTGGCCATCGCCGTTGTCGTGGCTGTCCTTGTCATCATCGTCGTCCTCATCTTGTCGTGGCTGTGCGGCTCCTGCGGCAAATTAAAATTAGTTGTTTACTTTGTGCAACATAAACAAATAAGCGCGACGTCCAGAGGCCCATCTCAGCCGGATGAGGCTGATGATAGGATCTGCTGGCTTAGACCGGGCTCTCTCCTCGCCGTTAAGTTGAGTCTATCGAAGCATTAAAAAGAAATCATTTATCAAAGCGACTCAGCTGGAACTACGACAAGTTGCAGCAAATGCAAATTGAAATAAGGAGGCCACAGTGCGAGATGAGGGCAATTCCAAAAATGGAAACAGCACTTGAAGTCGACACTTGAGGTTGTGATATTTTTGGGATATATTTACATATTTAACTCACCAAATTCCTATTCAAAGTTTCCCCAATGCGGCAAATAGTTCTGGGATTACTCTGAGATTTTAGCTAAGGAAAGATAAGACTATTATCTTATCACTCCTGGCTCACAATCTCAAGTGTGCCATTGATACACTATTTAACCTTAATTTTGTATCCATTTCCAAATAGAAATAGAGGCAGGGAATTTTATAAAGCAGGAAAGTGCTAATTACAAAGTCAATGAACTCTGTTCGAATCAATTTATTGATCGCAATACGAGCTGTATACCAAGAGGCTCCAGACTTCTCATTAACATATTCAGGAAACGCGTTGAAAGTATTTGTAAATATTTAAATTTAGATCAAGTCTCGGCCCAAGACCTCGCTTGTTGCTTGCCAAATTCGAATAGTGTTTGGTTTCATCGGGAAAATTTGGAGTAAAGCATGGATCCAACAGGATCTATCACTGATACTGGCCCAGCTGGGCCAGCTCCTGCTGCAGCTGGTACTGGATGGCCCGCTGCTTGGCCTTCTCGTAGATGGGCATCAGCTGCTTGGTCTCGCCCAGCTGCTTCAGCAGCTCCACAATGAAGGGCAGATAGTTGTGGCGGCGGCGCTGGTTCTCCTGGCGATAGCGACGCTTCTTCTCCATCTCGAACTTCACGTAGCTCCTCAGGTTGGCGATCTCCGCCTGCCGTTCGGCGGGACTCAGCGACGGCGATGGTTGGTGCACCAAGAGCTGGATCTGGCGCTCGTAGCACCGCTGGCGATCCGAGACCACGGCCATCAGATTGAAGTGAATCTCACCCACGCTGTAGCGTTGCATGCGCGCCTCGATGATGGGCCGGACGACGTCCAGCCAGTTCTGGCCCCGCTTGATCTCGGCCAGGTCGATGGGACCCTCGTGCAAGCCATCCAGCTCGTACAGCCGCCCATTGATGGGCATGTAGCCCACAAAGTGGTAGACATCGTCATCGGATGGGGGCAGCGGCAGTTCCACCTCAAAGTGAACGGGTCGGGCAAAGGAGTTGTGCACCGACCGGATTTTCTCCTCGTTGCCCAGGCAAAGGCCCCGGGTCTCGGGGTCCAAGCCCTTGCAGAAGAGCTTGAAGCCGCTGAGGGTCTCGCCCAGATCGATGTCCGTGTGACGGAGATTCAGCAGGATGCCGAGCAGGGCCTGGGTGGCACAGGCATTGGTGATCACCTGGCGGGCGAAGAAGATGTCGCCGCAGTTCTTGACCACGCGGCCGGCTGGCTTGTCGTCCTGCACCCACTTGAACAGGAAGATCAGGCCGTGTATGGGCTCCAGCAGGTGGAAGGCATGGGCGTCCAGGGTCCAGATCTCCTCCACCTGGGCGCCGGTGCACCCGAAGCCGCGAATCAACTCGGTAAACACGCCCGGATCGCTCTCGATGAGGCACCAGCTGTCATCGGTGCCGGTGGTGTTGTTGGGTTTGGCGGTGCTCACCTCCGGTTCCATCGACTCCTTCACTTCAGCCATGACTAGGAGAACTTTTGGGTGGGCCTCTAACTCTCTGTCTCTGTTTGAACTCGTAAATGTTGTAACTTCGGCAACGTTAGGCTCAATAATAATGTGAGATTTGTTTGAAGTTCTTGTGACAGGCAACGAGAGAAGGCTGGGATTGCAAAACCTACTTATATAGGAGATTATTCACGCCAAATTGATTAGTTGACTGAATGAGAAGAGTGCGTGCTCCACGTGTCTGAGGACCTAGCTTTCAAAATGGCCGGAAGTGTAATCGATATATCAAAAGTGTAATCGATATATCGATGATTTTCACCAAGAAGAGTGGTGCTCCGCGTGATTGAGCTTTAAAAATGGTGTAACCGATATATCGAAAGTGTACTCGATATATCGATCGAATAAGAGAAGCCAGCAATAAGAAAGACGCAAACAATAACAGATTGGTGAAATTTGTTACAATTTCTTTACTTAAACATTTTAAAGACCTGGAAAATGTATATTCCTAAGAATAAACTTTTATTAACATATGTAAGGTCTGGAAAGTTTATTTTTCTTATTATAAACCTTTATTTAAACATTTTAAAGGCCTGGCAAATTTATATTCCTCATAATAAACCTTTATTTAAACATTTTAAAGGCCTAGCAAATTTATATTCCTCATAATAAACCCTTATTCAAACATTTTGCCCAAAAATACTTTCCCTTATCGTTGCTACCTCTCTTATCAATCCTTTCTTTCCCAGAAACTCACGATAAATTATAATTTTTGTGCCTAAAATTATGATTTTATTATTCGTCGACTTTTAAGTACTTTAAGATTAAGACTTTGACGTAGACACCAGAAACTTTCCCTTCCGGGAAGTTAAATAAAGATTATCAAATCTGAAAAAATCAAATTGCAAGCTCATGGTTAAGCTGAAATTTGATCTAGAATTAGATTCTTTGCCTTTGCTATTATTTTTATAATCTGAATAATATTATTTGAGACCCTAGAGCCCCTCTCCAGGAACGATTCCTTCTCATTTCCAGCAAGAGCACCTCGTTCGATATCCTTTTGGAATGAATGAAGCCGTAATGAGCCGCAATCGATCAACTTTGCCGATATGTGTGGCACACCCTAATGCTCATATATCCTCCTCACTGTCCTCTCAGGGGCGTGGCAAATGGCGCTGCATGGCCAGGGGATTAACAGCAGTTCCAGTGCCATTGCCAGTGGCTGCCTGAGGGATAATAAGTGCATTGGAGCATCAAATCAATAAAACGCGCACATCGCCCACGGTTGCTACACGCACACACAGGGGGACACACTGGACAGTGAGGGAGTGCTCCTCGTTCCCACTCCGAGCACCGAAGAATTCGCTGCATCAGTGGCTGCGAATTGCGAAACATTGTTAATTTATGCAAATTTAGCCAACGCCGCCGCCGCCGTTGCCGCTGCCTCGCTTTGTGCAACGCCAATGAGGCAAGAGAGTCGAGCCGCGAAGCTCCACTGGAAGCCACCGCCGCACCACTGCAACCGCCATCGCCATCGTCATCGTCATCGCCATCGCCAAAGCCGCGACCGCAGCGCCAACAACATTAACGGAGGAGCGGAGAGTGGAGAGTGGAGAGCGGAGAGAGAGAAACCTTGCCTGGCAATGGCACGGGCTCCAGCGCCCTGGACGAAGGGGAGCTCGCGCTGCGCCCTTGCATAATTTTGAGCCACCCAAGCCTGGGCTCATTTGCATGCTCCTCCATCCCCATCGGGCAGATCCGGAACGGCAGCCGACCTCAAAGCCTATTTGGGTCCACTCCAGCCAATATGCAAGTGCCGCCCAGGGCAGTGGGTGCCGCCGCGCGAATTAGCACACTCACCTAGCCAGAAAGTTTCTCATCGATGGCCACTCTAGCAGTCATAATATTAAATACGACACTGAGAGAAAATGCAGGTTTCTTTTCTAGATAAAAAGAAAGTGCCACAGGTCTTGGCTTTAATGGTCTTCAACTTTCAAGTTTAAAGTTGCTGACTTTGTATATAAACCAGCCTTGTCCGACTCGCGATTTAGCAAATTTCTCTGCTCAGCCTCTGCCGGCACAATATGCACAATGTTTTCATTTACAAATATAAAGCAAAAAAAATATCACATTCGGAATCTACACCAAATTAAGTTATTTGATTAATTAATTAATTAATTAATTATTTAAATTCGAATTTTCATACAAAAACCTGGACATTAATCGATTTAAAATAGAACTTGCATGCAAAATCCTCGACTTACAAATTAGAGTTTCCAACATATCGATATTAATCGATTTAAAATCAAATTTGCATGCAAACGCTTCGATGTACAAATGGAGCTGCCAAAATATCAATATTAATCGAGTTAAAATCAAATACAGATGGTAAAATATCGATATTAATCAATTTAAAATCGAACTTGCAAAGAAAACATCGGTATTAATCGATTTAAAATCGACTTTGCAAACTATATCTGGAAAAAATCGATTTTAATAGATTTAAAATCGAATTCCTTTGACTCTTTTCAGGTTCTAGTACATAAATCTCAATCCCCAAGGTACATACTAAAAATAAACAAAGAAACGTTCATAATGTAGCTTTATTTACGTTCAGTGTATACATATTTGATAATACAAATATATATAAATGGCTAACTGTATTTATTGTATTGTCTAGAGTCTAGACACACGAAAACCGCAATGTGACTGAGCCTGCATGGAATTTACCATTTTTCATTTTTTTCCCCGGGCTTAACCGCATTAACGGCACGCACAATAAAAAAAATAGAGGAATAAAGTAAAGCAAATTCCACTTAATTGTACAATTTTCATGGAATTCACCAGGGCAAATAGCTCAAAGGGCAAAGCACACACACATACATATATGGATGTATGCAATAGAGGCGAAGTTCAAAGGGTGCCGCTGGCGCAGGTGGCAGTCTCCATGGGATCCATGACAGATGTTAAGCGCACCCTGCGACCTCCGGGGAGTAGGGCAGCCGAGTATCCATTACATATGATAATGTTTCTTAATTGAAACATTAAAACGACTTTATTTTTACATTAAAAAGCTGTTTGATTGATTAGGTTAAGACCCCAAAAAATATATTCTTTTAACAACTTAATCCTCTTCGTTTTCACGGCGTTTGCAAATGCATTATGCAATGTCTCGGGGGCTTACACTCTGAGTGAGTGATATTTGTGATTGTCCGGCCTCCGGATCGTAAATTCCAAGGGCTGCTGCGGTTATACAATATATATAGTTGGGCTATGGATATCTCTCCGACTCTGACTCTGGCCTTATCTCATCGCGACAAGATCTGTCCCCAATGTGATGTGCATTTCAGACAGCCCAGAGAGATGATGATGATGATTCGCCTGCGTCATTGGCTGCACTCCAGAGATGACTCTTCTTGGGACATCGACCGGAACAGGAGATTGAGTGAAATTAACCCCAGGGAGGAGATATCGAGAGTGAAAAGTTAGGCCTGTTTATTTATCTTTGGCCGGGGTGCAAATAAAGCAAAGACTCGAGTCAACGGAAATGCGCAGAGCCCGCTTTATCAACATTTACCTTGCTGCTTGCTGGCCAAGATTAAGATTACGTATGTTTAATTTTTGGTAGCAAAAGTCAAAACAATTGGCCGGGAAACAATGTTAGATGCTGAGATAAACTCAGAACTGAGTCATCGCCACAGCAGCCATCATAGAGCTTAAGTTATGAGCCCATCAATGGGTCATTTACACTCCTTAACCTTCTCTTAAATAGTTTGAATTACTTTTCCTAATTAGCAAGTCTCTTCTCAATTTTTTTTTAGCCCAAAACGTATTACCTGCGCCGCAATATCATAAATTGGTTTAGCCGGCTGCTGGCTGTTATCAGGAAGGGGGGACAAACAAGCGATAATCGCAACGTATTTGGCTAGCGTCACTGGCCAAGATGCTGGGGCTGGGGATTTTGGCATAAAAGCCCAGAGGGTTGGCATACAGAGGATAGTAACGATTCTTCATTCGAACCAAACACAACGACACGATGACAACGAACCGATCCGCCAGACTTCTGGTGTTGCTAGTGGTAATTGCATAATACCGGGAATACCGAACCCGAATCCGAACCCGAATCCGAACCATCGCGAGATCGATCCCTATTTTTTTTTGCTGTTTTAACTGTCTTTACTGACCAGTTGTACATATGTATATATATATTCTATTGGCACTTGGATACGCACATGCCGCGCAAAATCACAACGATCCCAAAAACCGAATCCGAATCCCGAACCATATCCAAAACCGTAGCTACCGGGACTCTTGCTGCTTTGGATAACGTTCAAAGCGCTCGGCGACCAATCGAAAGTATCCTATGCAAGTGAAGCTAATGAAGCAGTGACCAGCAGTGCACCGTGCGATCCCCGCTTCCTGGACGGATCCCAATTCCACTAACCGGCCCCTTCCTTTCCTCCCTTCCCTCTTGCAGCTAACCGCGCTGGTGGCCAGCCATCGGGCGCATGCCGCCGCGGCGGGACTCAAGTGCGGCGGCAAGAGCGCCGTCTGCGTGGGACCGCTCTCCTACCAGGTCTGCGTGGACGATGTCACCTCCGGCCCGGTGGTTGCCTGCGAGGCCAACACCCGCTGCGTCTCCGAGGGCCTCCAGATCTGTGTGCTGGTGAAGACGACCGCCGCCGCCGCTGCCCTCGCCCCCGAAGCCCCAACGGCTGCCGTCGCCAAGATGGTCACCATCACCGACAGCCCCGTCAGCGAGTCTGCTCCGCTGGTGGAGGCCATCTCCGCTGCTGTCGCTATCAGTGAGATCTCCACCGAGGGACCGGGTGCCGCTTCCAGCGCCGCTTCGGAGACAACAGCTGCTCCGGAGGTGACGACCACCGGCGCCCCGGCAGAGACCACCCAGGTGCCTGCTGGTGAGACCACCACCAACGCTGCCATCGAGGAGACCACCCTTCCCGCCGAGGAGACAACCACAGACGCCGCCTGGGACCCCAACACGCCCGCGGACACCACTCTGGCACCCGGCTCGGACGGAACCAACCCCACCATTGACCCCAACACCCCCCTGGACCCCAACGCACCCGAAGGATCTACTAACGAACCCGGCTCGACCGACACCACGATTCCCGCTGAAACCACTGACGCTTCTCCCACTCCTGCCGACCCCAACGCCCCAGAGGTGTCCACGGCCGCTCCTGGCACTCCGGCTGATGTCTCGACCGCCGCTCCTGGAACTCCTGCTGATGTCTCGACCGCTGCCCCTGGAGCCCCTGTAGAGGGATCCACAGCAGCCCCTGGAGCCCCTGTTGAGGGATCCACCGCTGCCCCTGGAGCCCCTGTCGAAGGATCTACTGCTGCCCCTGGAGCCCCTGTTGAGGGATCTACCGCTGCCCCTGGAGCCCCTGTTGAGGGATCCACCGCTGCCCCTGGAGCCCCTGTCGAAGGATCTACTGCTGCCCCTGGAGCCCCTGTCGAAGGATCTACTGCTGCCCCTGGAGCCCCTGTTGAGGGATCTACTGCTGCCCCTGGAGCCCCTGTTGAGGGATCTACTGCTGCCCCTGGAGCCCCTGTTGAGGGATCTACTGCTGCCCCTGGAGCCCCTGTTGAGGGATCTACCGCTGCCCCTGGAGCCCCTGTTGAGGGAT